>JAPYZE010001325.1:0-23681 GCA_030522805.1 Leptomastidea abnormis | reverse complement strand
TAAAAATCGAGTATAGCAGCAAATGAGTCAGGTTTTGGGGAAAAAAAGGGATTTAATATCTAGAACAAGTCCCCCAAGTTTGATTCGATTATCTCTTTTTGTTCCAAAATTATCCTTGAATTCTCATTTTACCCTGTTCTCAAAGTACCCCATCTTCCCCTATATGCTTGTGCGTGTGCGTAGCTAACAAAACTTTGGGTTCCTTTGGTCATTTAACACGTTACACATTGCACGGCGGGCTTTTGGAAGATGAGCTGGACTTGACGCCCGGCGAAACTTGGGTGTACGCAATCCGGGCCGTAGATAAGAAAAAGGGTGTCGTTTACTACACCGGCACCCCGCCTGGCAAACCAACCCAGACCCATCTCTTTGAAGTCGCTCTCGAGCCGAAAAATTTCAAGCCCAGCAGCCCAAAGTGCATTTCTTGCGAGCATAAGACTCCTGAAGGTGCTTCACCATTACCTACATATTATATTTTTACAGCTATATTATTAAAAAATTTAAAAATATAATTAACATGCCTGTACTTGATATTTTGAACTTTTTAGGAAACGATTGCAAGTATGTGAATTCGGTACGGTTCTCCAAGGACTCCTCGCATTACGTGATATCTTGCTCGAGCCCTACGGATCCCGCGACCATTAAAATTTACGATGCTTCTCAGGCCAGCGAGCTTTATACCTGGTCCAGCAATTCGGCACTGCGTCAGATGCTTACCAAGCGCGTAATGCCTGACCAGATGGATTTGACTTTCCAAGTGAACGGCTTTGACGTTGGAGTACGATTGCTCCTGCCCCCAAATTTTGATGCCTCAAAAAAATATCCTTTGTTTGTCAACGTGTGAGTCAATAATTTCGAAATATACGAGTACACACACACACGCACACACCACCTAATATAATATTAAGCGTTAAATTATAATCGAAATTAATTAGCGATCAATCGAAAATAATTTGATTATATGCGCATTTATGTGTGTTTGGTTGCAGATATGCTGGTCCGGGTAGTCAAAGCATCATCGATAATTTCGCAGTGGGATTCGAAACATATGCGACGACGTCTAAAAATGTTATCGAAGCAAAAATAGACGGACGTGGAAGCAATTCAAGGGGCACCGCGATCTTGTATTCGGTCTATCGTAATCTTGGCACTGCCGAAATGCTCGATCAAATTGACGTTACCAAGTTTGTTTAGCCTTGAATTTTAATTGTTGAATAAAATTAAAAATAATTATTCTTGATATTATTATCTCATGTAAAAATATATTGACGCGCGTCTATACTGTTACTCTTTATGATCTTAGGTTGTTGCAAGACAAGTACTCTTGGATAGATAGAAACAGGACTGCAATCGGAGGCTGGAGCTACGGCGGTTATGCTGCAGCTACAATCCTTACTAAAGATAAAGACAATGTTTTCAAATGTGGATACTCAGGTGCGCCCGTCACTAATTGGATTTATTACGGTAAGTCGCACACACGTATGAGCAATATTATTCTATTGAATTATTTTACCTATTATCATTATTGATTATTATTGATTATTATTATTATTTTAATTATTATTATTATTATTTATTATTATTGTTTAATAAAATACAGCGAAAAAGCTATAATTGAATATTTGATACAATGCGTATTTGCGCATAACTTATTCTCTCTCTCTCTTTCTCTCCCTCAGCTTTTAAACATGATTGGGCAAACTACATTATAATGCATTTGATATATTCTCATTTTAAAAATAAGTTGCTTGATGCTTTTATTTTATTTTACTTTTGTGAACTCGTGTGTTAATATAATGCCATTTTACATTCGATTCAGGCTGTAGTATGAATAATTAAACGACATTTAATAACAAAAATGAATAATTTTCAAGATTCAACTAGAAAAATATTTATTTCGGAATTCAATTTCTTATTTTATCAAATGATTGTTATTGTTTGTATGTATGTATACCGATTGTTGATGAAATTATTAATCCTTCTCAGATACAATTTACACGGAACGATACATGGGCCTGCCTACTCCCGATGATAATCTCAAGAATTACGAGGAGAGTTCGATAATGAAACGCGTGAAAAATTTGAAGAACAAGAAATTCATGCTCGTTCATGGTACCGGAGACGACAACGTTCACTTTCAGAATTCGATGGCTCTGAGTAAAGCTTTGGCCGAAAATGATATCCTCTTCGATCAAGTTATCTACCCCGACGAGGCCCACGCTTTCCAGCATCTGGCTCAGCACTTGTCTCGTGTTACCAATCATTTTATGTCCGAGTGCTTTGGTTTTGATGCGGAAGACAAATGAAATTTAAAAACCGACGAACTACTCAAATATCTCTTTGTGTGCCTACTTAAAAAAAAAAAAACAATAATTTCTCTAATTTAAACCAGCAACTTTGAACTCATTTTTTTATGGAAAATTTATTATCATTGTACGTATCATCATGATTGATGTTAAAGAATAAAACTTTAAAATTTTTATCATTAGGTATAATTTTTATTTGTTTTACTTTTTTGAATCGTTTTAACAGTCACGCATAAACCCAAGTTTTTATTTAATTAAAAGTACTTAAAATATAAAATAAGGGAATAGCTGAATTTTATTTTCTCTTGCGTTAAATCGATTAAAAGAAGGAAAAATGAAATTTGCCAGTACGAAAAAAAAAAAAAATAGACAAGAAAGAAGGTGAGTTAAAGTCAGCGTTGAAGTGGCAACCTTGCAAAAGTATATATATATCAGTCTCCACCCTTTCCGTATAGACATACATCCGACACAGACGAGCTAGATATAAAGCCGGAGAAAGTCATTATTTAACGGGTGCCGGCCTTATTTATCAAAGGGCGTGCGTTGGCAAGACGTTTGAAGGCTAGCCTAGAGTTGGCGCACGATAAACATCGAAAACTGTATAAGTTATGTGTGTGCGCGTGTTGTGTGTGTGTTCATACGTATATACGTAGTCCTGCACTTGCGGTGATTATTCGCGCGCGATATATAGATACCATATCCGCGTTTCCGCGCGAGTGAAGAGTTGCGTGCATGTATAGTAAGGCTCGAGAGCCTCGAACGGGACCTTCGTTCAGCCGCAGCCAATGCCCAAGTCAAGAAAAACTCGGTCGCAAGCGCAATAATAGTTCTTCTCTGCGTAGTAAGTAGACACTTGTAAAAAATGATCTGACCTCTATATATTGCGTTATTTTTGCAAATCACCGCCCGCATATACCACCTACCGTGATAAAATGTTAAAAAGAAAATCAATTCTTTTTCAACGTTTCTTTTTTTACATTTGCTTTTTTCTGATTCACTCTGAAGTTTTTGCAGTGTGCAGCTGCAAGATAAAGTAAAATGAGATTAATCAAAAGTTTTAATAAAAAAAAAAGAGATGTGGGTATACATATCTGTACCTATATCGAGCACAAGTAGAAGGTACATACATTGCGTACCGGTGCGAAGATGAAGGAAAAAGGACTGATAAGTACAGAGGCATCAGCACCAGCTCTCGAAAACTCATTGCTACCGCGTAGCAGCAGCAACAGCCGATGAGGTGCTTCTGCGCGCGAGGAAGAAGAAAAAGATCGGCTAGCACACGTAGGCGCCTCAGCAGCATCGGAAGGTCAACGCTTGCGCGTTCGCGTATTTGCGAGCATAGGTGTTGGGGTAAAGGGTTTGAAATAAGTGCTGCGTGCCGTTCAGGGTCGCAGGCTGCTATTTTCGGCCGCATGTGCTCGTCGTAAACTCGTCTGCGCCTTCGGCTTTGATAGACGCGCTCGGATCACGCGAGGCCCTGGCCGCAGTACAGCCGCTCTTATATATCTTCTCTGCCGATACGATCGCCACCAGCCCTGACTCCTCCTCCTCCTCGCGTATATCCTCCTCAGGGTCTTCACACCGCCCGATAATCGCCGGCTATTTCCCGTCCCTCTTTTTTTCTATACTTCCTTCGTATTGACTCGCCAAAATCCCAGAACGAATTTATGCTCTTATCTATATTTTGGGTGGCATAAAAAAAGCGATCGCACTCCGAGTATATCGTCATAGTTTTCAAGACCTAGATGCAGTATTTATTTTTTTTTTTTCACTTATATGTTGCCAGCCGCTTTTCCTTTCTCCTTCTTTTCTCGTTCATCACTCTTGTCAGTTACCTACAAGAATACGTAATTAGCTCTAGAACGTGCTTCAAAAATTAATGCTCGATAAATGCGCTATTTTTTAGAAAACAAATAAAAAAAACCACAACGCAAACAAACAAAAAAAAAAACGAAACAAAAGTTGAGTACGCTACAAAATAGTATTTTTCAAGAAACTATTATAAACTGCAATTGTCTTGAAAATAATAATCTGATATTCTTATTATTACTATAATCTCACGAGTCATTGTTCAGTGTCGTATCCTATCTATAAAAAATCATTAAAATTTACCATGTTAAATTTAAAAGAATAAGCAGCCAAATAAGCAGATTACCTTAAGGCCGCGAGATGAGGTGGTAAAAACGCTTGTAGTAAACGATTAAGGATTTCGCGCTAGATCAACTGCGGATGGGGGGAAGAAAGTGAGAAGAAGGATTGCCTAAACTTTTCTCAAAACGAATCGACACATTCTTAGACAAATTGAGCGTCGCGAGAAAGTTCCTCGTAGTGCCTGAAGGAGGTAACGAGGTGATAAAGAGTCATATACCTCGAGATGCAGTCTTGAAAATTCTTACTCTGCCTGACCATATGAACTATACAGGATTCGCAAATGATAGTGACAAAAAGTTAAATTTTTCAATCAAATTGCAAGTTATTTTTGAAATTTGAAAAAGAAAAAAAAGAAACAATAATACTATCCAAATGTAAAAGCAAAGCTGCCCGTGTCTTGCATTTTTGCATTTCGATCAAATTACTGAATATTCAGGAGTAATGTAAATCGTCGCGGGGTAGGTCGGCGGGCGGGTGGGAGGCCAGCTGTACGACTGTAAATCGACTAATTTCCAAAGCAAAGTTTTAGATGCGGCCAATTAAAAGGCAGCAGGCCCGGGATGCATGCTTGCATGCATGCAGGTCGGAACGTCGATTGGTCGGAATAACATGTATATAGGGTGAGAAGGGGAATAGCTGCAGCAAAAGGATGAAGGCTATATAATAATAAACGCCGCCGGACGTCGGTGTGCTCGAGGAGATAAGTTGGGAAAGCACGATAGCAGCCCTCAAGGCATCGCAAGCTTCGAGAGGATGTAAGAGCGGCGGCGTGGTTGTGAGGGGGGGGGGGAGTAGGAATGGAAAGGATTGTTGCGGCCTTGACTCCTTGACGGAAATGAAGAAGGCGCGCACAGGTAGAGCAGCTACAGCCAAGGACTCGCGTGCGCGCCTCATTCCGGTGGCCCTCCTCCTCCTCCTTCTCTTCTCCACTTGTACATATACATATAGATCGATGATGCGTCGCCGCTGCCCGCAATTGTGCAGCCGCGTCACGGTGCCAGCATGGCGAAAGGAATAAAATAGGGTTGGCTAATCTTTGACTCGCTCTGCCAGACACCTTCCTTCATATTCTCCTTTACCCATCCTGGACGATGACTCTGGGCGATGATTCTCCGTAGCTTTTAATTACTATCTCGTTTAATCGTCGACAAGGCAATTTTTCCAAAAGCTCTCGAATTTTCATAAGCCCCTCAATTTTTTTTAAGTCAAAATATTAAAATTTGTGACCTGTAGAGCACAATCATTGAAGTCACCTTTTTTTCGCAATATCAAAAAGTCATGGGGCTGAACTGTACGATCGCTTGTGCTGAACTACTTAAAGTACTATAAAAGTCGCAAATCTTAATTTTTGCAGCCATAGAGACAATCAGTACGAATTATTTCTTTCAAATGTGAAATATCCAAAATAATCGTCTCTATACTAATGCTTATAATATATTATCTAAACAACACTTGCACAGTAGGAGTGTTTCAAGCCTAACAATGAAAAGGGTTTTGTTTACAAAATTCAAGTCATTAGCTTATCCCGTAATATAATGATAGAGAGAGAGAGCAATTGATTAACGGGTCGGCGGAGCACGTGAGCGTAAGCTTAGCTGCGCTGGTACGGTGGTGGCAGCGCGCTGGTGTGGGTGAAAAGGAAGCTTGAGCGGGTGTGGAGGGCATCGCCGCTGCCGCTGAGCGGGGGAGGCTGTTGGGAGAAGTGGCTGGTAGGGAGGAAGAGGAGGGGAGGGGGAGTCGGCTTCAGCCGGGTGTTCCGCTGCGAGAGCAGGAAGAGAGAAGAGAGGGGAGGGGCAGGGGGGGTAGGAGTAGAAGTAGGGTGGGAGTGGAAGGAACGCAGTAGCAGCAGCAGCAGCAATACGAGAGCGAGGAGGCGAGCACCAGGAGGCCGAGGCCGTGGCGTAGCCTCAGTGTCGGCGCAGTGGCCGGGCCAGCGTGTCCTGTGCGCCTGGAGCTTTGCGCTCTCTCCGTCGTCCATACATCTGTGTGTGAGTGTGTGTATCTATATCTCTTTGGCATCGCTCTCGGACTTTCGTACCGTCGCATTGTTGTCGTCGTCGTCTCCTCTTTTTCTCTCTTCCTCTCTTCCTTTTGCCTCATCTCTTCTCGTCCTCTGAACTACGCTATATTTTTCAGCTCTCATCCTCCTCTTCCTCTTTATTTGACGCCTTTCTCCTCTCTTTCATCCCGTGCCCTATCCTCGTTCCTCGTCCTGTCTTTTTCTCTCTTTCCCCTCTCCGCTGCACGGCGCTAGGAACTTGTTCCACCATCTCCTCATCCTGCCTGCGCTTCCACCCTCACTCTCTTTCTCTCTCTCGGGCTCTCCCGATCTTTCGGCAGCGGTGGTGCGGCTAGCTGGTGGCTGTGCGCGGGCTCAGTCGTGCCGGCGGCGGCTTCCGAGCGACAGTGACCGGACACCTCGCAGTTCGATCCCGATGTGAGGCGGGCTAATACGCTCAAGTTTCGCGGCTGCAGGCAAAAGGCTTGCGCACCCGCTCACGCGTCTGTTGTTGTTATTTTTCTTCATCTTTCATTTCTGCTTCTTCTTCTTCTTCTTCTTCTTCTTCTTCTTCTTACTAGTTCGCGAGGATCGTGCCAATGCTGTGTCATGTACAAGTGAAATCAGTCAGGCTTTAGACGGGCGCGCGCTGCCCGGGCCGCCTGCTTGGCTGCCTCGAGGAGCGAAGAAAAGAAGGAGGTGGAGGAGGAGGAGGAGGAAGAGGCTGCCTTAATGCCCGGCTTGCCTGCCTTCACCAGCTCGATCAGCACGACATTCTGGCCGCAAGGTAAAAAATTCAAGGGCAATTATTGTGTGGCTTGTGCAGCATTATATATAGGCAGTGAGAGCAGCGCAGCTTTCTATCCGGAAAGCTATGCGTTTATTTAATACCACCTCAGCCTAGCTGGTGATGATGTTCGCGGTAACGGACAATTTTACTTTTACACCGTCTGTACACACTGAAACAAGAAGAACAACATCAGCAGCAACGCACAAAACTAATTCACTTTCTTCTGATTTAGGATAATTATTTTTTTTTTTTTTTTTTATAGCCTCGCATTTGAGGTAGTTAAGTAGTATGAGATTAATTACTGTATAAGTAGTTAAAAACAAGTAATAACCTTAGTAGGTACATATAGATGTGTAGGTACAATCTATCGTTCAAAAACTCGAAAGAAGCGGCCCTAAATAAAATATTAACCGGTAAGAAAGTTTCGAAAGCTTATAAAACAGTTGCTGAAGTTCGTTAAATTTGATCTGAACTAAGTAAGCAAGATAATAACCCTGTTATGTAATTTAAAATGTATGAGAGAGAGAGTATATGTATATAAAAAGAGTAAGGATAAGGAGGGTGTAGTGCGTGAAAAAGGCATCGGGAGAGATGGTGTACGAGCAGGTATAGGGTTCGTCTTCAGAAGTGTAATACATGGCGTCTAGGATGCAAGCCGTGTCTTAGAATCTTTCGAGCGAATTGCAAATATACATATCTGCGTCCTATTAAGTTTATAGGAGAAACACGAGTCTCTTGCTTTAGACTATATGCGTCAGCGGACACAAGAACACACGATGCACAGCGTCCCGTACAATTGCGCTAATATTTGCCTGTTTACCCAGTGGGTCTGCTATTGCTGCTGCTGCCGCTGTTCTGTCCTTATCACTCTCACACCATCTTCCCCCTCGCGAAAGCACGCTCCTTTAGATTTTCACCTTGCGAGGGTTCTTTCCCTCTCACACCCACCCACCTACCTCATACACACTTACACACACACACAGTCACACTCACTCCACTTCGTCACTCCCTTGCTCCCTTCTCGTTCTCTCGGCTCCAGTTTGCTTTAGTTTAATTTGCCACGGTCTGCTGCCAGTTATTAGGTTTGCGTGCTTAGGACCAGGTCTTAAATCACCGCACGCTGTTCCAGCGTGATTATTAGATAATTAGCCTCCGGATATACGGAAGAAATTATTCTGCTCAGCTTTTTATTACGACATTTTTCAAAATACTCTATAATTGCAGCGAGTTTTATACTTTAAATTGTTTTTTCTCTTTTTTGTTTTTTCTCTTTTTTTTTATGTCGTCGTATAATTAATATAAAACTGACAAAAAGTTGTTTTTATCATTAGCATGATAAACGTTTGCTTAATTCTGTACACGCAACGCAATGCAACGCAACGCAGAGAAGTATTTTGTAAATTTGCATAAATAATAATTTAGATTTAAATGGAAGAAAATTGTTGTTGAACTACTCCTGCTTAACGAAATACATAGCTACTGAAATTAATTAACGCCATATATACTCCCGTATAATGTGGAATTTAATTAACAAATATTGTAACTCTATATATTGATGCGCTTTATAACCGAAAACAATTATATAATAATTTACTTGCATTCACCGACTTGATTAGCGTTTGATTGTTTCGGTGAAAAATGCTTTATTGTCTATATTGGCGTGTCGATTCGACAATGTAAATCCAACCCATTTGCTCGTTACGAAACATAAAAGCAGCAGCATCGATCTCGCTTCATATATGATATATTTATATGAATGTGCTATGAAGCACAACAATTTTTGAATGATTATCATATTTAAAATTGAACTACATGCATTGTCAAATTAGCATTGAAGAATAATCTTTTTCGAAATAATGACAACAACGGTAAAGCAATTAGAATGTTGTTAAGAAAAGGGGGGCCTTATATATTTTTAAATAACGGCATTGAGAAAGAAGACTCAGTCGGTTTTTCATTTAAGATGAAAAAAAAAATGTAAGTGGAAGCCAGCCAAGAGTAGAGAAAAAGCTCAGTGGGCGCAAGGAAAATCATTTTCATTGTCTCTTTTTCGAGCTGGCAAAATATCACGATGCATCACTCGGAGGCGGATGCAAGAGGCCAGAAACAAAAAAAGTCGTCGTAGCAGCAGCAGCAGCAGTAGCACAGGCAGTTGAAGAGAAAAACTAAATGTAAGGAACGGGGTAACGGAAATGCAGTAGAAGGAGCATCGTCCCCCTCGCTCTCGCAGTGTTATCGGATTAGCGGATCCAGCAAGCCGGTAAACAACAAACAATACGCAGGGAGAGTTATATCCAACTTTTTCTACTCCCCGCCCCGCCCCATTCCACCAGCTATTCCCCTTCTCCGGCTCTCCTTTCCATTTCAAACTTCATTTTTATTTTTTGCTTTTTCATACTATTTTCTCGGTTGGTCCCCCTGTTAAATAAGCTTTAATTTTAAAAAAGAATAGAAATTACATAGACTCGTGACGCTTTTTAACAAGCTTTGTTGCTGTTGTTGCTGTTGTTTTTCTATCCGTATTTTAAATTTTTTTTTAATTTAATTAAATTGCGAAAATATATGAGACACTGAAATATTGCGAGATATAAGACGCTTTAAAAATGGTCCAAAAAATAATTTTAATTAAACAGGAACTTTCTTGTTTGATAAATGCAGTGCTAGTATAGCAACAGAGATGAAACAACACACTCAATTAAATATTATATAGTACGTACATGCAAACATTCTTATTATATAGGTATATAAATATTGGTGCGTAACAAAATTTTCACATGCCCAAACAAATTATACGAATTAATTAATATTTCAACGAAGCGATATTGCGATGCGGTAAAAGCAATTTTACCGTACGGACGTATGAAATAATGAAAAAATTCACGCAAAGTTATCGTAAAGAAAAATCAAAAGCCTGGCAGTGGTTTAATTTGGAAAATCGCCGCGCTGCACTAGACTCTTCTCTGATGGCTCTCTTCCTCTCGTTGCCTTGTCTATAAAAAAAGCGTGTGGAAAGAGCTTGTCGAATGTAGGTACTGCCGGCGCCTGGCAGCTGGCCGCATGAAAAATGCACAGCTACACTGTTACATGCGCGTATGTGCAGCAGGGAGAGGCGCGGGTAGGGGTCGTGTACCATTGCGATCTCGCAAATGCGCCTGATGGGGAAAGGGGGAGGGGTTGGGTGATGGTGATGGTGGTGAAGAGCAGTCGGGCAGTAGCAGCAGCAGCACCAGCACTAGCAGCCACCGCCGAGGGCAAACAGCACTTCTCTCATCCCTATTCCAGCCGAGAGTGAAACAACTCACGACTCCAGGGGAGTAGTAGTAGTATAGTCCTGCAACTACTGCGCGCAGTGAGACGAAGCAAGGGTAAATGCCTTCCTCTCTCTCTCCCTCTCTCTCCCCCCGACCTGGGCCCGCCGGTGCTCTGCCTTTTCCACTCGCTGCTTTCTTGCACTGCTTTTACTCGTCCCCCCCCACCACGCGTTTCTCATGATGGTTATATGCAGCGACTTGATGCAGTCGTTATTTTGAACTGATGCTCATTTTAGCAAAAGTTCTCGCGATTAGAAAGCTGTTGCTGCTGCTGCAGCAGCTGTTTGCTGCGAATGGAAAAATAATAGTTGATTAATCAAGCAATAAAGAACAAGAGCGAGCGAGCGAGCTTCCGTTAATTGAATCGGGCGTCGCGGGTACACCTTCATCAGCCATGTCACGTCGCCACCACCACCACCACTACCACCTCCTCCTCCTCCTCCTCGTCTTTCTCTCCGTCTTCTAATACTTGATTAAGCGTAACCCTCTCCTTCTATCCTATTTTCCTTCTCCCATCATCTTACCGCCACCTCGACCACCTTATTTCTCTTCTTCTATACTTTCTCAGACTTCATTGAATATATAAAGCGAGGAAAATTTTCAAGTTGCGCGCTCGATAAGAGTTAACAATGCAATCTTCGTAATCTCATATTCTACGCAATTTTGGGGTATAAAATAAATCGATAAAAACTTCCGGAAGCGAAAAATGTGCCCATCATTTTTATCCGTGGAAATGTGCAAACTTTAAAAAATGAAAAAAAATGAAAAAAAATGAAAAATAAAAATAGCTCAACTTATATTCTCTTATATCCGAGAACGTCAAGAGAAAGTTTTACGAATTCTGCCCTTTAGTTAAACTTACTTTTTTAATAGTATATATACCTACTATTAAGCTAACTTTTGCTTTTTCCCGCGAGGGCAAGCTATCAGGAAAAGCATCCGAGTAAACATTTTAATTTCCAGTGTAATTTTATGAGAGAAAAAAAAACATATTTATGTAGGTACATTTGTATAAAGGTATAGAGATGGCACGGCCAACTAAATCAAAATGATAAATATTGAAAACTGATGTAAAGCGCGCAGCCTACACGTATGCATAGGCTCGGTCTCTCCTCGCAACAAGTAGGGCTTGTGCACTAGCCCCCTTCTGATGTATCTACGTTTCTGCCCGGCTCACGAATTGTTAACATGAAGAGAGGGAGGAGGGGAGGGGGGGGGGAGTTGGATAGATAAATGGGTAGAGAGGGATGATTATCGTTTCGATCAGCCAGCCACCTCCAGCCCGGAAATTCGCGCAAGGGTTAGCGCGACGAGCGTACAGTTATAAACGTTTTAATAGTCTCTCTCTCTCTTTCTCTTCCTCTGCCAGAGCTTCAATTTTTCATCGAACCTCGGCAGAATCCTATACTATTTCGTAATTGGATGATTCGGTGAAAAATAGAATGTGTCGGGTACTGGGCTAAAAATTCAATTCAAGTACCTTTTAATTTTATTGCTGATTCCGTCGGATTTATCGAAGCTCGCTCACGCACTTATTTTCTACGCGAATGACAATAACAGCTCTTCGATTTAAAGATCTTCTTCACTGGGACGGGTTAATAGTGTAATCGTAAAACGTAAATTTCATTTGATTCTTATTTGTCTAAGACATAAATAAAATTGAAAAGACTGCACAATTTTGATAGACGATCGCTTGTTGGCACAGTTATTAAAGGTAGATTATAATTAGCGAAGCTTCGGCTATTTCAATTTGAATTATCAAATAAAAACTCGTCAGGAAATCTCGTGGCAGTTCCAAATACGAATGTCGTCCTTACATGATAATGAAAACTTTGGCCAGTCTGCAACTAAATTTCCTTGAAACTAATTTCGAGATGCAAAACTACTTGCAGCAGAATAGGAGGAGGAGGCATGCGCGTCGAAAATCAAGCTTGCCCGAGCGGTGAGGGGAAGGGTAAGAGGGCGGGGGAGGAGAAGGGAGGAGCCCACGAGCTGTATCCCCTCATCCCGCAGAGAAAGTCCATCTTGCATGTACACTCGGCTTTGTTGAGCGTCTCGGAAACGGTCCACCAAATAAATGGCATATCGCTCTGTTTAGCATAGCGGGACGAGATAACAAGCCGAGGAGTGGACGGCATGGAGACAAAGAAAAAGAGAGAGAGAGAGAGCAGAGAGAGCAGAGAAGAAGTTGGAAAGCGGAGAACAATAAGTATGCTGCTCCTTTGCTTTGCTGCTCTCTAGCAGGCGGAGGCGACGGTGCAGGCAGCAGCAGCAGCAGCACGTCTTATCGGTTGGTGCAGTAGTAATGACCGAGTGTGGTCAGCCACGTCACCCAGAACTTGGATCCCGCTATACGCTTGACTCTTCTATCCTCTCCTTCCGGCAGCTTGCAAAGGAGGGAGGGAATAGAGGGAGGAAGATAGAGATCCGAGGAGAATTAAGCTGCTAGCATCGAGCTGCTTGCCTCTCTCTCTCTCTCTTTCTCTGTACCAGGCGTTTCTCTGGCACTCAACTCGTGTATATCACCTTCTATCGCTCCTTGCCCCTGTTCTAGAGTACACTCGGCTCGGATTAGTAGCTCTCGCGCAGGCGAGAAATCTAGATGAATATCTCTTCGCTCCCCGTTCTTGCCCCTCCTCTAACTACTTGAAGCAAGCGATTCTCTTCGGCTTGTATACATACATATACATACAATGCATGTGGGGATGATGACGTCAGAGTACACGGGCCTTCCAGATGGGCTGGCTGATCAAACAACTTGCAGCACTAGATATTTGCAGCTGAGCAAATGAACTCTCTCTCTCTCTCTCTTTTGATAGCTTATAACGATAGCAAGCTGAATCCGTAATACGCTTCTCCTATGCTGCGGATGCTTGATTTATTGTAAAGTAAGATAATAAAATATAGGTATACCATAAGGATATACCACCTACAGTTCTGTTATTTTTAATTTTCACACAATTAATGCTGCAGTACTATAATATCGTCTGCAATGATTGCTTCTTGCGAATGATACGAAAGGTATAATCGTGTTCCAGACTCTTCGGACTCGAAATCGAAGGGCCCTTTTATAATATATATTATATAAGTTGAGAGAAAAATCATATTCTTATCTACAACTGATCAGCTTTCAGCTATAGGAGGATTCGGCGAGGAACCAAATTATTTTTCTTCGATTATTGGCTTCCGAAATTGACGGAGTATAAGTGAGTTGCGGCTGAAAAGTGAAAAGCTATTTTTCCCCGGCTTCCCCTTCTTTGCGGTCCCCTCGGACTACTTACGCGATTGGCGCTGCTGCTGCTACTGCCTGCGCCACCGCGTAATAAAGACATCATCTATATGTATATTTTATAGGAGATCGAGATTTAAAGGAGCACGAGATATAAAGCCTCTCAGCAGGTGTTCTCTTACTTTCAATACGATTTCCCATGCGCAATGTGCTTAACGCGCTACTATTATTGCTCTTTACATTTTAAAAACATCACGCATTTAGTGTAGAGATCATTTATATTTGAATTGAAAAAATTTTTATTGATACATTTTTTTCTGATATCAATTATCATTATCCCTTGCCATATACGATGTATTTAATGTTTTACTTTAAAGCTTAATCTTTGTTATTTCAGCTGAAAATTTAATTGATAAGACATTGAAAAAGTTTTAATTTTATCCGATCTTATATCGGTAAAGGGTTAAACACTGCAGGTAAGAAAGAGTCTAGGAGTCCCAAGTTCAAAGTTGTGAGAGAAGTAGGTATTACAAACTTTTTACTTTTAAAACCCGGGCTTTGCATCTCGAATAAGCTTCTTTTAATATCTATGAAAATAAATGACAAATATTTATATATAGGTATAAAATTTATTACAACGTTTACAATCGAAACTTGTAAGCAGGCAATTATTTGTAAAAATGTGGATAATATTTATTTTAATATTATCTACTCTGTCGAAGCTTGTTTGACTTTACAACCAGGTATAAAAGGTGTGGGTGCAAAGTAATACGAAATATACTTCGTGTTCGTATAAGCAAATAACAAGTAAAATCCAACAATTCTCGTCCCCTTTGAAGTTTGACACATCTGACTAGCATTTTCTTATTTCCCTCAAGCGAAAAAGCATCGTTTTGTTTTTCCGAGTATATCATAAGCGCAAGAGCCAGCGACTCAAGAGAAACCTCGTAAACAATATGTCCGCAGCAGGAAAACGTGAGGATGCATCCCCAAAAATACGCTTGGTCATACAATCTACAACAAGAATAAGGGAGGAGGGGTTAAATCCGCGACGGAAACAAAACTCTCTGCTGCTTCCTTTATTACTCTCTCCCTCTCTCTCGTCGATTTTTCATCCCCATCTCAAGCCATCTCGCTCTATTGTTTGTCCTCCTCCACTCGGTTTGTTAGCTCAAAACTGGAACGCTTGCATTTTTTTCCGATGCTGCTCTTCGCATATTGAAGTGCGCGTTAGAGTTTTCAAATGTGGATCGTTTTTTCTTCCTCCCTCGGCATGGCCAGAGCAGCCACCCTTCCTACCTCTCTTTTTCTCTCTCTGGACTCGGGCAAAAATAGAAAATTAAATAAATCTGCCAAGTCCTTGGGAAAGGACAAGCTAACAAAATTGTCACGCTAAATTCGTATGGAATATTTTTTCTCGTTTCAGAGCAGCTTTAAACTTGCGACTCGGACTGCGGAGTTAGAAGCATAAGTTAAAAGCTGCTCTGAAAATTTTTCAATTTTTTCATGCACTTAAATAACGTCATTACCTACAGAATACGTCATTAAATTTCAGATGCCTGCGTTACAACTAGGTATATTATTATTATTATTTATTTAAATTATCTTATGTGTGTGTGTGTGTACTTCAAACGGAATAATTTGAGAGCTGCGAGTAGAGCTTTCAAAGAGTTCGTAATTTTTTTTAATAATTTTTATTTACGGTTAAAAAAAAAAAGATGAGAAAAAAAAGAAAAATAAGCTTTCGTTACAGTATTTCCGTGGAAGATAGCTTTTTCTTTCTTCGGCAATCGAAAACTCATCATCGGCCAAAATAGGTTGGAAGAAGAGAGCTTCTCGTACAAGAGATAAGTGCAATAGGCGAGTTCTGAAAAGTCGAGTCTAGAGACGAGAGAGAAAGAGGGAGGAAGCTAGAAGAGGTTCAGTCGTCTTTTTATCGGGAAACTATTCGCTGCTGCAGCGACTCCATTGCCTGCTCGAAAGTTAAAGCGAATTAATACAGAGAGCCGTTTGTCAAGCGAGTAGCGTATATATAAGCTCTGCGTAACGCTGACGTTCACAGCGATCCCTGCCAGCGATGCAATTTCTCTTTCTCTCTCTCTCTCCCAATAAATAATCCTGCCAAACGTGCCAACAAACCTCCTGCACGCTTTTGATTAATTTACCTCTGAAGATGCCGCTGCCTCCGCTACACACACACCGCCGCCGGCGTGTTTTCATTTTGTATTGACCCGGATTCGGCAGTCAAGAAGAGTCAACAAAAAAACAATTACTTTACTCTTATATTCATATATATTTGTACTGTGTACCTACATATTCGTCTTTTTTTTCTCATTCTCTCGATTCTTCATATCCGAGCTTTTTTTCTTCTTCTCCATCATCCCTCCTCGTTATGCAACTGAATTTTATCGATATTGCATTTTTAAATTAATTTCCAAATTTTCGCACATTTGTGTGCGCGCGCGTGTGTGTATAACAAAATATGATGATTAACTTTTTTTTGCTACGAATTTATTGATTTACTAATAATATTACAAATTCAAAAGCTGCAAGCTTTGCAATATAAGCGTGAGGTTTTTCAAACATTAACATATAAATTTTGTACATATTGTAATGAAAATTTCCTTGGATTGTATGAATGCGATTGGTAAAGTAACCATATAAAGAAGTACGTACAGAGGCCTCGCTATCTACATACGCAAAAAACACCAAGCTCAAAAAGTGTATCTACCAAAAATTAAAATTTCAATTAACTTTGGAAAACAGCAGATTTGGCAAACTTTGCTAGCAATCCTCATTTTTTCAAATTACAAAATCCCGCAACGTATTCTTTATGATCGTACAAACTTTCCAAATTACTGCGTGGTCTCGTTATTAAACCAAACTTTCATAATTCATATGAATTAAATTAAAATTTAAAAGTCCATAGGCACGTGCAATCAGCGCGGATCTCTTCCTTTTATAATATATACCTATATCTGCCCGAGAATCCGTGAAAAAGCCGGAAATCACTTAGTATATCTCTATATCTTTTTCAAATACTGATCACTCTTACCGAACAATAACAGCCGGATAAAAAGGAAAGAAAGGTAAGCGCAAACAACGCCAGATAATATTATCAGGAGTAGCGTAGGAATTTTCTATCCCGAGTATTAAGTAACGCTCCTACTGGGATTCACCGTGCGCCGTTCGTTCAAGTGGTTTTGATTTTCGCCTTCCCTTCGCGAATGAACGAGCAGGCGGGCGGCAGATCCGATATTAGATACATCGAGGGGACCACCACCATCACCACTGTACCAGTAGCAGCAGCAGGCACGTAGTGGCGGCAATTGGAAGCCGATATACAGCTATATAGCAGCTACACACCAGTTGCCACCCGGCGAGCAAGGACGCGCGTTTTATAAGCGCCGTCCTATACCAATCCACCCAGCCCCAGAGCAGCAGCAGCAACCCAGAATTTTGTCGCCTCTATATTCTCTTTCTCTCCTCCTTTCTCCAGCTCTCCCCCGGCTTGTACAGCTTTCCACTCGCTTACCCTCCTATCAATTTTCATCCCTTTCTTTGTCACCTCCGGATTGTCATGGCCCTCATGTGTGCGCGTGTGTGCGTGTCTGTGGATCGCGTGTATCACTTCGAGTGTGTTAAATCGACGTTTAATATTTAAATATTATATGCTTTGAATCGCTACTGCAGCTTTTCCTATATCTTTACTGGAAAAACTTAATTGAAAATTTCAAAGTGGCTTTTTTTGTAATTTTAATATTGTTGCAATTTTATATATTATAACGTAGGAGCTTAGCACGTAATGTTTTGAAATTAGGTGAAATTCGCGATTATTGATCAGCAACCTCTAATAAATAAATCTGAAAAAGCACAAAACCTATAGCGTTTTTGTGATAAGTCGTCTTGCTGAAAAGTCTTGTAATTCGTGTTGTTCGAAAATTTCGTCTCGCAATACCTCTGATCCAGCACTCGACCGTTCTCCTATTGCAAGATATAGCGAAACAAGATAATAATAATAATAATAAAAAAAAAGAATTTAATGATTCCCGTAATGAGGACAGGGAAAGGGATTCTTTTCTTTTCTTCTCGAGTAAAATTCAAGCAAGCAGAATTTGAAATAACGAGGCGGTGCCAGAGGTATACGTATATCTTTCTCTTCTTATTCTTTCTCTTGTCTTTCTTGTCTGCAGCTACGTCTTCTCCCTTGAGGGGTAAGAGGAGACCTGCGCTAAGATAATAGCGCATTTAAAAGCGGCCGACTTGATCCCAACTGCTGTCTTCGATGAAAAAGCCGAGGGTAAGAGAAAGAAAAGCAGCGTGGAGGAGGAGGAGATGTCCGCGAGAGAAACAAGACAGCCGATTCGATGGTTTATGAGACAGGCGCAGGGAGACTCGGCAGCAGGCTGAATAGACAGGCAGATGCGAGAACCAGCATACATAGTCAGCCGTTATATTTTGTTTCCTACCTTATAATCAGATATATCTATATCGATTGCCTTTTTAATTAAACTTTTTCCTATATTGATAAATGTCGCGTGCGTGCTCAATTATATTTGGAATTATTTTGGCTATTTCTTTCTGTTTTTTGCTATTTTTTTTTCTGACCTTATACCTATGTAATAACTTATTTTTCAATAGCATCTCCGATAAAAATATTTTTTTAATATTTTTGTCGTTCGACAGCTATTCCAGAAAAATATCATTTTTGATAAAATTGTTTCTTAATTAGTTTTCTTTAGATTATTTATTATTTGTTAAAACATACAAATGAGCCAGGTGGCGGGAAAAGTCCCCAAGTGTTAAAAAAAGCAACTCTCGCTTCATTTTTCAAGCTTAAACTATATATACTTTATTCTCCTTGCGCTCTTCCTCAATTAATTGACCCTACGTCTATATAGCATCAAAAGCAGAACTTACTCTATCTACGAATAAAACTGAATTAAGAAGAGTGTGACAGGTTAAAAAGGATCGAATGCTTATTTAATCAACTCCTTGCACTTTCATTACTAGTCTTTTCAAGATTTATTATAACAGTGTTGTTCATAAGGCTTACCCAGCCAGCTCTCTCTCTCTCTCTCTCTCTCTCTCTCTCTTAAATTCTCTTAAAAAGTACGTAAAATTAATTATCATCGTCATCGTCGTCGTGAGAAATAGTTTAAAATGTGATTCAAAGCTTCTAGGAGGAAAAAAAGCAAGTTTCGGGAGGAGGGGGGAGCTTTTTTAGCTCGCTAGTAACCTATGAGAATTAGCCGGAGAAAAAATCGAGTGTGAAAGTGAGAGGTATATAAAAGAAATCGAGTCTCGAGGTCGATGCATTTTAAACTAGGGGCCCTGTATAAAAATGTAATAACGCGAGGCCTTTTTTCCATCCAGGAGGTAAGAGGAGAACAAGAAGGAGAGAGAGAAAGAAGTTCAGGGGTGCGCGGTGAGCTTGCGGTGTGGAATTATATGCAAAGAGCCAATTCTCATTCGTGCTTCCCTCGTTGCCCCGCCGAGCTGTGACTATGCACCCCCTCTCCCTTCTGCTATTATATCCATGAATCCATTTCAGACCCGCACCGTATCTCTCTTTATCTCACTCTCTCGTTCGCTTTTCTCTCGCATAATCTAGCCTCCACGTCCTTTATTCTCGTGTGCTTGCTTGTTTCGCGTCCGGAGGGCCCCTCGAGGGGATTTCCTTCAACGGTAATAGCTCCGCAAAGCATATCCTCGCACGCGCATGTATATCGCGGAGCAGCGAGAAAAATGAAAGGCCAAGGTTCTTTATGATACGGCTGCAACGGGTTTGGCGGACTGCTGCTGCTGCTGCTGCTGGCGCGTCGGGAAAGTGAGCTGCCAAGTTTTTTAATCAAAGAAACGAGAGAGGAAAGGCTTAAATTAGACTCCTTTCGCTGCTTTTTCATTTTTTCCCTTTTCTCTCTCTCTCTCTCTCTCCTTTTTTCTTTTTCTTTTTTGTTACTTCTGTTTTTGCTATTTACGATGCAGTCAAGGCAACGCGTTAATTTTTAGGATTTTCTTTTTCTCGGAAAATTTCGACTAAAGTACTTGAAACTTCACCTGAAATGTATGTGTAAAATTATAAATGTAAATTTTATTCTAACATGAGTTTTGTTGTATACTTCACTTTATAAAAAAAGAAAAAGAAAAGAAAAAGATAATTACATCAGAGCAATTCTAAATTTACAGCATACTATATTTAAAATTATTTTTGTCATAGAGTCGTAAATTGTGCAACTTGTATTGTTAATTCAATATATGATCGTGTATTGTATTTAATAATTAAAAATAAAAAAATTAAAAAAAAAACGAATTTTCCTCGAATCGATTTTTCAACTCATCGAACTAAATCAGTGTGTGAAAAAAGTAAAAGTAGCTACAAAGTAAAAGCTATGAAAAAATGTAGTAAATTGAAAAAGCCAAATGGATGAGAAAGGAAGGACGAATAAAGAAGAGCGAGATAGATGCAGAAGATGTACAAGAGAATAAGTAACGAAGAGAGGAGATGAAGGGAGGTGTGTAGAAAAAGAAATCGTAATTTGCACAGTGCTGGGTCTATTTTCGTGAAAGTGTTTATTCTGCCATCTACCGCGGGATACCTGGCAACGGTCGTTTCTATTTGATCCGCTAGATTTCCTCCTCATCTCTTTTCTCTTATTATCTTTTCTCTTTTTTAATTATAATTTAAACTAGCCGCGGCTTACTTTCGTATTTTTTTAATTAATTCATAATAATAAACAACAGCGATTTTTATGAAATAAAGCAGTTTTAACGAAATTTCGATTTTTCCAATTAAATACAACTTTACAACGTATTCCTATTTATTGTATTAAAACCGAAAACAATTTTAAGACCTCTTTTAATCCAGCTAGCTCCCCCAAACTTTTGATAATATTCAATTAATTAGGCTGCTCTTGACCCGCCGCTATTTCCTGCTTTTAATGAACGTCCTCTCTGTTTCCTTTGGTCTACAGTCTGAACATCGTCTTTTTTTTATAATATAAAAATCTAATGGGAAAACCGCGTTTGGCGATTCTTCGCTTTTACAAAGTTATTCACTCGCTTTTCCCTCTTTTCTCGCATAAAGTTTGCCTGCATAATTTATTGAAAAGCAAAAGCTGCAGGAACATTTTATTCAGAATCGACAAAAGGATTAAAATGTTATACATATTTTCTATTATAACTTGTAATTATTCGTTGATTTTTTACTTGCAAAATTTTACACGTAGCTATTATGAAAAAAAAAGAAAAGTGATAATTACAAGCTGCTGTGTTCTCTCAGAGCCTTGAGAAAACAGCGAAGTAGATTAGCCTTGAAACAAAAACATCCTTTTTTACAATATTATTTTCATTATTATGTACGATAGGTTACAAAAATAGAGCATTCACTCGACATTTTTTGAAGAAAATTTTTAAATTAGATATTGTACTACTCGAGGTACATTCCCTTAGTTCGTAAAATTCTAGTACCTATAATTAGTTAGGTTCTCTCGCACCGACACCATTAACGCCCTGCTCTCTCTCTCTCTCTCTCTTTTTCTTGCTTCTACGTCGAGGAAAGCCACTTTATAAACCGCCCCTGTTCTTCTGCTACGAGTAACTTTTACGCGTTATACCCGTCGTCTTTCGAATCCCCTATCTTTCTGCGCCATTACGCGTGCTCCTTTGATGGTTGATTGCAAATTAGAACGCCTAGAGCAAAAAAGCAGCTCGTTAAATTAAAAGCAAATTCGTATCGCGTTTTAGTCATGTTTGTTTGTCGATTGTAAAATTATACAAAAAGCAAAGGAAACGCTAGTTGATAAAAATACATTATATATTTTTATTAATTTTTTTTTTTTTTTTCATTTTAAAACGTTTGGCAGATATGTAGTATAAGAGCAGCCGTTGGAGATTTATATAAAACTAGACAAAGAAAATAAAGCTATTTCTCGTCAAATTAACATTTATGCAAATTTGAGTGGTATGTAAAGTTTGCGGGAGTACTAGGTTCCTAAGGGGAAGAAGATAAATTTTTAGAAATTATCACGTTAATATTCTTGTCCATGTCTTTTACTTTCAATGTTCTTTATTCCCTCAATTTGCTTTATTTCTGGTATTTCATCAGCGAAGTCACAAAAAATTTATTTTAATACCCCTTTTTTTTTTATTTTTAGAAAAAAAAAATTTATTCTTTATACGTTTTGATAAGCTGCTGACAATTCCTTTTTCGTTAAATAAATAGCAACAAAGTTCAACTCTATTATTAGTCCAGTAGAAAAATAATTGCTGAGAGAATAGCTAAATAATATAGCTATCCGTTACTGTCGTCTTCATATATATAATGCAAAAACAGTTAGTTACGTAAACACGTGACGCGCGTTTTGTTAAACTTTTCTAAATAGTAAATAATGGAAGAAGTTACTTTTTTCTTCTTATTAAATTAAGGCTATGTTATGTAAAAATAAATTACAAAAGTTGTAAGCCAGATGAGCGAATTTATTTTCGAACTTTGTAATCTCCTCGCTCCCTTATAACAATTTCAAACAAAATATACACAATTTTTTTTTTCAATCTTCCTAGCCTCCATCAGTCCAACGATTCGCGAAGGGACCAACAGTATCTAATGAAAATTCGAAAGGTCAGTAATTAGTAAGAAGAGAGAGAGAGAACCATTTAACAGCCTAAAATAGTTTTAATTTGGTTAAGTGCAGCAGAGAGGTGAGGTATAGGTAGGAGGGGGGGTTACATGACGTAGGGGGTATAACGCACGAGTGAGAGGATAAGGTTACTAATTGGAAAATCTCTCTGAAAAGTTAGCCAAGCAGACAAAGCCATGTTTATCGGAGAATAGCGAATGAGGAAGGGGATAGAGGAAGGGGGGGGGGTTAGGGAGGTCAAGAACAAAACCGCCGCAATTCGCGGGGCCGGGATAGAGAATAGTTTTAGCCCGCGGGCTGTCGGAACTCGTTGCACATCCCAGCAGTAGCAACAGCGCAGTCAGTAACACCGCTAGCTACAGGCTGGATAGGCGTCCATACGCCAAGCGCTATAATGAAGGTCCCTTTCGCGCCCGCTCATCCCTCCTTTTCACCCAGCCAGCCACCCTTTGAATATACATGTACATGCATGTAATCTACCTCTCTCTCTCTTCCTCTCTATGCCGATTCCAGGCAAGTTTGTCATGCGCGCGAGGGTGGGTGGGGGTGGGTGCACACGTGCGCGAGTAGTTGGCGTGTAGCGTAGCGTGTCGGCTTCGGAGATCATAGTGGTTCGGCTCCGATGTTCCGAGGGGCCGATTTACTCGTGTAAACGGTCGGATGAGAGCAAAGAGGAGTTGAGAGGAGTTGAGAGGAGGAGGAGAAAGAGAAGGAAGCAAGTGGACTATATACAATATATACATACGACAAAACACACGGGCTGCACTAATACTGCTAGCCTGCCTCATCGATTTTCCCGGCGGCGGGCAGCTTAGCACTGATTGGCTTTTTTCACCAGAGCCCGCACAGGCAGCTAAACTTTTTTTGATGAAGTAATTGTTGATTCGATCAAAAACAAAGAACAAAAAAGAGAGAGATTAAAAAAAAGAAATAGATTCACTTCAAAGACTGCAGGTATAGTAAGTCGGAGAACAGGCTATTTAAATTCTTCTCGAATTATATTAATTTTAGTGAACAATATTGACGAGGGGCTATACCTACAACAGAAAGCGTTTATTCTTGCCACTGTTTCAAGCTAATCTAGAAAAAATGTATAACTGGCTAAGGTAGATGTGGGGAGGGGGGGATGAGGTACAATATACACTGCAAGCGAGAAAAGTCAAAGTCATAAAGACTTTATTCAGCTTGTCTCTATAATTCAAAAGGAAGAAAATGGAGAGGATAGGGGTGGTGGTATACCTATATATATATATATA
>JAPYZE010001324.1:0-26250 GCA_030522805.1 Leptomastidea abnormis | reverse complement strand
GCAAGCTTTTTGAAATTTTGCGTACAGTTTCATTAGAATATCAATAATAACATACTAGTTTTTTGAAAAAACGGTAATTATCAGTCAAAAGTTACAGACTATTTTTTATCCAAAAGCATCCGATTTCCTATCTTTGCTGTGTAAAAATTGCAATCTTTAAACTCCTTTATCTCGAAAACTACACCGGCAAGTCTTTTCAAATTTTGACATATTATTAATAATATTATTATTAAACCATACGCGAAGTTTGGGAAACATGGTGAATAATGTAATCAACTCGACTACTACCTTAATATGCCTTTCACAATAATGAAAAATTGGTTAAATTAAACACCTTTAATAATTAATAATATAAGTGCATAGTAAGAATAAAAATAATAAAAAATTATCGATGTTTATAATTTTGTATGTTCAATTTCTCTATTCAATCAATGAGGAATTTTTGCAGATATATCAATCAAAGATTACAAAGATTTTTGTCTTTTTGATATATATTATTAAGTATATTTCGACTTGAACAAGCTCGCACGACAACTCGGTTAACGAATGCTAGAAATCGAACCCACGACTGATGGATTGCGAAGTCGACGCTCTATATCGATGAAGCTATTGACGTTCTTCACTTTATTTTAAATTTTCATCAAAATAAAGGACAAAAATCAAAATTTCAAATCACAACAAAACGGTGAAAAATAAAATTATTGACTGTTAGAAATAGCATTAATAAACAAGATTTATTTGAGAGATTCCTTATATTTTCAACTAATCTACACGTTACCATTTTATATATAGAAATACACACGGATTTACCTTGACAGAAACCAAGGCAGTTTAGTCCGTTTAATTCAATTATATTTACTTTCAATTAATATTTTACTGCAATCAAAATAATTTTATCACCCCCTGGGCTATTTGAAATTTTTTAAATATAATTACACTTAGCATATGTACTGGATCATCGAGCATATCATTAAAAAAATTGACAAGCAATTAAGGGAGAATAAGTAAGTAAAACTGTTATGTCAAAGGGATGCCAATCGGAGAGGTTGTGCGCGGGTATATAATGAAACACGCTCGCAAATAAGGGGGCCGCGAGAGCTGCAATTACCCGCGTTTCTTGTAATCGTAAAACTTGGAGTTAACCGCGTGCCG
This sequence comes from Leptomastidea abnormis, assembly GCA_030522805.1. Lineage (NCBI taxonomy): Eukaryota > Metazoa > Arthropoda > Insecta > Hymenoptera > Encyrtidae > Leptomastidea > Leptomastidea abnormis. The sequence goes on along the minus strand of JAPYZE010001324.1, from coordinate 25,098 downwards.
CCACCGTTGCATTCCACGTCTTTCTAGGACTGCCGCTCGCTTTCCTCCGGCCTCCGTCGTAAATCACGCGGCTCAAGCCAAAGCGCCAAAGAGCTAAACGCCAAAGTAGAATGACAGGGCTGCAATTGATATTTTTGGTGTACACTGATTGCGCAATGACGGGGGGGTGGCTTTTGGTTGTTTTTTTTTTTTTTTTGTTTTTGTGTTTTTTTTTTTTTTTGTTTTGTAGTTGCTTTTTTTTTTTTTTTTTTTTTTTTTTCTAATGTTGTGGAAGCATATTGCTTATTAACTCAGTTATGTTGTGAGTGAAATAAATATTATGTCTATTCAGAGTTACATAAGATACAGATTATTTTGAAGTTTTATTGTGATTTAAAAATTGCAAGTCATATAGTCCTAATGCTGAATGGTATATTTTCAATAGTGAATATTCATTGGAAATTTTTTTAAACTATATTGAATTAATAAATTTGTAATATTCTGTGTTTGGGTGCAAAAAATTAACCAATTATTTATTTATTTATTTATTTATTTATTTATTATAAATAAATTTGAAAAATTATCATTCAAATAAAAATACTGAATTTAATTAAATTAAATAGTAGACCTGAATAATAAATTTTAAATTTTGTTATACGCAATGTCAACAGCAATTAAAATCGTCACAAAATATCATCAAAGATCTAAAAAATAAGTACATCAGTAATAAAAAGATAGCGCGCATACAGCAGCAATCGTAAAATAACACGAGCATATAAACCCACAGGCATACATACACTCAGAAAGACGAATGGCTTGCGTCACTGGTTCCGTGGTTGGCAGGTGCACTGCACAAGTTGTACCTATACAAGCAATATAGCTGTAGTGCGCCCCGCAACTCTTTTCCAGACGACGCGATATAGGAAAGACGAAGAAGTTGCGGAGGAGGTGAAGGAGGTGGAGGAAAGGTGAGTGGTGGACAAGCGGTGAGGGAAAAGACGACGACGAGTGAGTATAGATATATAAGTATAAGTATATATACATAACGTTGAGAATCGAGCGCTCCGCCCAAGTGTCGGGAGAGGGCAAACATGGCCGCTGAGGGACGGATTGGCGGAGCAAGTGAGCGCGCACAAGTGACGCCCGCGCCTCAGTCACGAAGAGAGAAAGAGAAAGAAACCCGGTTCTCCTTCTATAAATATATCCCACATGCACCAGCAGCAGCAGCGTAAGAGCGCAAGCAAGTATATAGCGTGGGTGAGAGCGAGTAAGCGATACATAGGAGAAGTATAGCAGCAGCAGCTCGCTTCGTAAGTTGCCGCTCGCTCTTTCTGAGCTCCTGGCCGCGATGCGGGGCCCTCCTTCCGTCACACTCCCGCCGTTTTAGTCGTCGTTGCCGCCCACAGCCCACACACGTCTCTCCGCAGTCACTCACACACACACACACACACAAGATTGACTTTCCTCTTGTACCCATGTGTCTGTGTGCGTGTACCTGAGCGCGCTACCAATGGATTTGCCGATTTTCTGGATACCCATATACCGAGCGATACCGAGGGAAAGGGCGGGGACAAGCATAGCGATTCCGAACGATCGCGGGGGAAGATGTTTATCTTGATCGCACGCGCTCGATCGTACTGCATCTATGAACACTCTATATGTATTCACCTATACTTGCCGATTGTTCCTTCTTGGAATATCGACTGGCTCTTGTAGCGTAACTTTCTTTTTTTTCCTTTTGTTCTTAGGCACCTAGGGGAGGAGAACGACGATGGGCTGCTGCCAAAGCAGAGCCGCTACTACTGTTCTATGTATACTACGAGTAGAATATCTCTCCTGTGCACCACTCTATCACGATCTTTCCGATGCAAATCCTTCAAAATAGCTTTTTTATTTGTTTTTTATTATCTTTGACATCCTTGACCAGTGACTGCTATTTTGCAGTCCAAACTTTGGACGAACACGAAAATATGGAGTTATGGATCGGTAAGGTTTATTACATATTCTGAGCTGTGGATGAGCTTTATTTAATGGGTTAATGTAAATGTGTTATGCATCTATCGATATGCATCAAGCAGCACATCACTGTGCATATCTGGAAAAAAAAAATGTTATCGATACCGGAATATACATCGAGAAATAATAGTATGTATACACACTAGCAAAAGAAAAAAGTGCCGATAGTCTGTAAAGTCACAATACAACTACTCACACTCGTTGATCTGCACAAATTGCATATTCATAAATTTCGATCGTCGATCGTACACAATGTCTCATCGTAACATGTATATAGCTATATGTTTTCGTTCGAAACATTCCACGCGTCCTAAATATACAGCTTGCACGCGCTTACGCATTCTAAACGTTCTCCCGCGATACATGTAAATGTGTATGTGTATGTGTGCAGGCGCGATCGGGCGCATCGAATTCGACTGCAAATTTTGCAATTTTGACATATACGTGCGGACATATACACCGGACCGTTTATCAAAAAGCAAAACGGCGTATACCATTTACTATACTACTCTTGCGTTGTTGCTGTTGCTTTGACGCTGTATGTTTTAACGCTGACGCATGGGGGGGCAGCCAGCCCATTCCCTTCACTGTGTTATAAAGCGCGAGAAGGTGTCATGCCATCGTGGGGCTCCCTTATTTTGCAAATGCGCGCGAGCGAACGATGGCTTTACAACAAACAAGCAAGTGTGATGTGATGGGTGCATGGGACGAGAGAGAACGAACGCGCATATATGAATATGTGCGTGGCTTCGCTTATCTTTTAGATGTTATTTGCGAGGAAAGCTACGGAGAAAGAGAGAAAAGGCAGGTTTTCAACGCTACTACTACTGCTGCTGCTACTGGTGTGTATGACAGTTGCTATGTACCGATGCTACTGTCAAAATGCATCGGTGAAGTGTACTTCTCTTTCTCTCTTCGATTTCGATTGCTCTCTCTTTCTCTTTCTGTGTACGTATGTTACCTCATACACATCGCGAAAATACGAGAGATAACGACAAACTTTCCTGCAACCATTTATAATATACACTGATGGGCTTTGATGAAGGTATGCTACATATGCTAATCTCTGTGACACACGTTTCTTTCTATTTTGCTTGGCATCTATCTATATGCACTGAAATTTTCTGTATATATCGATGAAATTTCCTACTGCTCCCTATATCGTTTAAACTTTTAATTTAACTTTTCAATCGACGATTTCGATATTGATTATTAACGATATAGCTTTAAATATGATATAATTTTTTTTTATTAAAGTATTAGAAGTAGGTTTTTTTGAAAAAAATTTTCAAGCAATTTTTCGCAATCACAAGTCGTTGGGGACTTTTTATTTCGAAATGAATGCAAAGTGGAGATCCGTATATACAAAGTGACGATCAAGCGATTAGCTTGCTTTATACCACCCACGTTCAATGCCGCAGCTATACGACAATAAAAGCTGGATATTTTTAGAATGAGTGACAGTCTCGACTCAGTCGACGGATATTCGACAAGCATCGTGTGTCCTATAGGCGGCTAGAGCAAAACACAGGAGACTATATAGAAAAAACATTACTTTTCACTTTTATTTTTTTTATATGAATTTCGAATAACCGTACTATTTTTTCCTTTATTTATTTTATTTTTTTGTTTCTTTATTTGAAAATTTATAAAATAGAATTTGCCATCATTACCAAGAAATACCATTGGATCCAAGTTCCTCAAATTCATCCCGAATCAGATTATAATAGGATAACATCAACAAAGTGTGCACTATTTCATCTCATCACATTTTTACGAGGTTCATTTATTTTTTAGCGAATTTCATGCCGTCCGATTCGCAGAAGCATAATAATTGATGAGCGCGCTCTTAAAGCTAATGTATATATGTATATGTATATGAGTATAGATTTATAGACATTATGTATTTATATATGTGTATAGAACGCATGGATATGGATATACATGGATGTGGTGGACCACAAAGAAGCTGAGCGCCACCTGTTGAACCAGTGTCAGTCGTCAAATGCCTTACGTAAGCCGACGAGACATCCCTCAAATGTTCCGAGAGATAGAGAGAGAGAGAGAGAGAGAGAGAAAGAGAGAGACTGAGATTAGCATAAATTCAACAGGACGGGACTATAAACCTATCTGTCGCATCTCTTTTTCGAGCGAGAAAAGTCCGATCCGTCTTCTTTATAGCGTGATGCCAGTAATCAGCGTCGTTAAAAGTTTTGTTCTCTTAGTAAGCGGAATGCTATTTTTTTTTCTCTATTTTTTTTTATTTATCGTTTTTAAAAATCAAATTCAATGGATTTACTTGTAATACGTATATGTAATATATTTTATGTATGTTACTTTTATATTTGAAAAAAATTCTTATAGCTTTTACCTAAAAAAATAATTCTTGCGCTGCTCCAAAATAGTAAATTCCAATTTTTTGTTTTCAATTTAACAAAATACAAATAACAAAAAAATTGTTACATAAATGACTTAATAAAGCAGACTCTTTGGGTGGCTATCATAATTTTTTCATAGAGAAAAAAACGTGATCCTTAAAGATACAAAAATGAAACAAAAAATAATTTTAAAAAAAATGTGCACTTATGCATTGTTTCTGTTTAAAGTAACTCATTAAAAGCGTAAACACAAGAAGAAAGTTACGTCAAACCATCACGGCATTGCCCATGAATCTCGCAAAAGGCTAATTTCTAATGCGATGTCGAATAAGTATAGAATGACGAGAATCAGGCGAAAAAAACGAAAAGAGGGACGAAAACGGGCGGGACAGTGGCAGTGAGAATCGTATCAATCACCGGAGCCGGGTATAATGTATAGGTATAGAAAGAAGAACGGGAAGGGGGGCGTGGACAAGCCGGCAGGAGTTATGGGGGCTTCAGATGATCCGGCCCTGCTATTTTCGGTCTCGCGGGCTTTCGCGGTAATGTATTCGATAGCTGCCGGGGAAAAAGAGAGCATGTCGTACATATTGGTCGCACGTTTTTCACGAATCCTGATGTCAACTTCGATCCTCCTTTTTCTCTTTTTTTTTTCTTCCGACTTACGGCGATTCGATATATTCGAGGGATTGAAGGGGACGCGAATGGAAACGTTGAAAAAGCGCGGGTTTCGATGAAGAGAAAAAAACCGTTGTGACAGGAGAACTGATTTTTTATTTTCGTGCTAAAACGCTCATTTTGTAAATAAAGTATACAGGTACGTATTAAGTGCACAAGTAATTTAACTGTACTTTGTAGTTTGCTAATTTTAAAAATTGTATAAATAATTGTTTATTGCAAAATATGTGTAACATTGTTGATTAAATGATAAAAAAATAATAGAAACTTACAAGCAAGAAATTTGAATAAAAAAAAATATTAAATACAAACAATTTATATAAAATATAAAATTTTTGTAAAATTACTTGCACTACCTATTTTTTAATTTATTTCTACATAATGTTTAAACATATTTTTATAAATATTTATTTTAATATGTAATCAAAATTAAAGAACAAAAATAATTTCAATAACTTACAATAGAGGGTAGCAGCTCCTTATCTGGTTTTTACGTACAAACACCATCTGTCCGCCGTAGACGCAACATCTATCTGAAAACAGATGGTACACATACATAAGATTTTAGTTTAACATAAATGGTAAATAAAATATTTTTTTTATTAAAATCACGTAAACCAATTAAAATAAATATAACCACTAAAAGTACTATATAAATTTTTTAATAATAAATATCCTTTCATAAAGATAGGACATGATATAAATTTTTTATGTATCAACAGATGATACTACTGACTGGTATTATGATTTACAGCAAAATTTATTATTTTTAATAGTATAAAAATTTATTGAAATTAAAAATAATCACTAAATTATAAATTTATAAGACAATTAAAACAATAAAAATAATTTTTTATTTCTTTTTTTTAGTAAGACAATAATTTAATCTTTTTTATCAGCAGTTGTCTTTCGTACCGATTGAGACTCTTGCATTTAACTTCGTAGTTTGAAAATGAGTCGCTGCTTTCGCAAATTCTCATTACACTTACAAGTGAATTACCAAATTAATGTGTATTACGCAGGTACGGTTATAAAATGTAATTATACTTTAAAATTAATTTCAAAGATTTAGTTTGCAATAATATATAATTATTTACTTTAAATAAAACAAAAATAATTCGTTAAATTACAATTTTTAAATAATTCTAAAAGATACTAACAACTTTTTATAAATACACGAAAGATCGAGTCTGTGAATATCCTAAGAAAATGTATACACAATAGTCAATTTAAGAAAAAAAGAAACAGAAAATCTTGAGTATTTTGTAAGCGCGCGAAAGGGCAGGGTACTTATAATTTTGAAAGTATCGACGCAAAAAATAAAGAGGCCCGCGCAGTAAGTAGTAAAGTGTAAGTAAAATAATATATCTGCGCCCCTCGCGGCATCCTACCAAACAAAAAACAGCTGACCCTGATACTGCAGTGTGTGTGTATATATATATACATATCATTATCGCGCAGCACCAGCAGCAGAGACTCAGAGAACAAACAACGCTGCAGTAGAACAACACAGTGAGCGTCACATCACAAGTGGACAGGCGAAGCAATAGCAATAAGCATCACGGACAAGAAGAGACACCGCTGCTACAGGAGCATATCATTATCGAAAGACAGGCGTCATAGATGCGCATTGTAAATAAGAGTTTGGCGCTGCGGGCTCCCGTGTGCTGCTGCTGGTTAGCAAGCCTCGGTCTCCTCGGAGGATAGCGCGTCGCGGCGGCGTCTCGAGGATCACGACGACCTCGCCATCCCAAGACGACGCTCTATCACGATGATGGACATGAAGGCCAACGTCAACTTTGCCTGCCAGCGATGCCTTCAACCTCTCAAACTCGATCCCAGCTTCAATCATCTGGGAGAACACACACTGGCCGAATTATCGCGTGGGTGTAACATATACATTTTTTTTTTATATATCGGATAGGTTTATGCGTGTTGATCAGCTGGTCTGAAGAAGATCGTATATGCTATCATCGCTCGTTGTTGCTCTCGTTTTTGTTTTTTGTTTCTAGTTTTTTTTTCACAAGTGTTGGTAAAGTTTTTCTAACCTTAACGTCTTGAAGCGTTCGTTTGTTTATGATGATTTAATTATAGTGGGGGATTTGGTGTTAATGACAGCTCAAGTTTTTATTAAGATGCAATGCTTTTTGTTTTTTATTTTAGAAATTTTTATCAAATACACTTTACAAGAATGCTAAATTTTCTTTTAATGAATTTACCAAACTACTTGATGTATACAATGCTCTTTTTTAAATTTCTGAAAATATGTAATTTGTAATGTAATAAAACTATTTTTTCAGTACCAATTCAACAACAAAGCATAGGAGAATTAGATTCACAAAGTAGCAGCTTGGAGCATTTAGTACCACCATTTCGAGTAACTGAATTTACAAATGGGTCTAATGGGTTTATGTTAGTTGGTGATTCAGGAGAAACAGAAAGTCTAAGTCATCATTTAAGGGTAATTAAAGATTTATTTTACTTGCATAAAATTAAATTTTAAAACGGTATCTAAATGTATTTTGCTACTTGCAAGTATTCTTATATGTACTTTGTTATATTATAGGTACGGGCAACACTATTTGATGTGTTAAGTAGTACGACATCATGTGATCATCCACTATGTGACGAGTGTACCGATAGTCTTTTAATGCTTATGGATCAACAGTTGAGGCTTACAGAAAGTGAATGGTCTGATTACAGAGATTATCTTAAGAAGTTAGAAGAGGAACAAATGTTACAAGGAAATGAAGATTTTGAAAAAGAAGCATTAGAAAAAGAATTGCAGGATGTGAGAGCTGAAGAAGAAAGAATGATAAAAGAATTGGAGGCCTTAAGAAAAGAAGAGGCAGCTACGAAAGAAGCAATTGCTGAACAAGAAAGGGAAAGAGAAAGATTACAATGTGAAGAAGAGCGTTATTGGAGAGAACATTCACGTTACCGAAGAGAATTAATTTCAGCTGAAGATGACCGTGGAAGGTAAATAATTGCTATAGAGTTTTAAATTATAGTTAATAGATCATTAAAAATTTACAAAAATGCATGAAATAAAATTTTCAGCTTAGATTGTCAGCTGGCCTATGCAGCATCACAACTTGAAAGACTGAAAAAGACTAATGTCTTTAATGCAACTTTCCACATTTGGCATTCTGGACATTTTGGCACTATTAATTCCTTTAGATTAGGTAGGTTACCAAGTGCACCTGTTGACTGGAGTGAAATTAACGCAGCATGGGGGCAAACAACGTTACTTCTTACTGCATTAGCGCGCAAAATGGATTTAACGTTCAAAAGATACAGATTAGTGCCATTTGGAAATCATAGTTATATTGAAACTCTGGATCACAACAGTAAAGAACTACCTTTGTATGGTAGTGGCGGCTTTAAGTTTTTATGGGACACAAAATTTGATGCAGCTATGGTTGCTTTTCTCGACTGTTTGCAACAGTTTAGAGAGGCAGTGGAAAATAGCAAAAGTGGATTTAATCTACCTTACAGAATGGACAGAGGAAAAATAGAAGATTGTTCATCAGGAAGTTCATATTCAATTAAGTAAGTTGTTTATATTGTTACAATTTATTTTTATTATTATTATAATTAACATCTTGAAGATTAAATTTTTTTATGTACAAAAATAGTTTTAAAAATTGTGACTAAATTTTAAAATATACAGCTAGAACTAATATACATAGTTATGATATAATTATTTACAATTTTTAGGATTCAGTTCAATTCTGAAGAACAATGGACCAAGGCCTTAAAATTCATGCTCACTAATCTAAAGTGGGGACTTGCTTGGGTCAGCTCTCAATTTGATAAAGATGAGGCATTATCTCAAACTGATCTCAAATCCACAACAAATGTGAAAACGTAATTCTGCCAAAAAAGGCTGTTTAATGTAAATATTCTCTATTTGTAAATAAAAATGATCCTCTTAATTATAAATTTATAAGAATTTAAATTGTCCATTTACTAGAGTTTCAAAAATAATTTTTTATTTTATTTATATGATCAAGCATAACGATCTTTCTTATTTGTTAAAAACCAAGAAACACCATTCAGAAAACATGGAGGACTTTGAACTTCTTCAGAATTTATGTATTTTCTAACTTCATCAACACTCATTTCAATAATTTCGATCAATTCACCTTCTACTTCTGCTCCTCCACCTGAAATTTTAATTATTATAATTGAATGCATGTAAATTATATGCTATTGAATGTGCAATTTATATAATGCAAGTTAATTTTACTTTTAGACAAATATTAAAATAAAAATAGATAATCTTACCAGGATGAATATTCATTTCATCAGTAACTTCAACATAAAATAAAGTTTGTCTAGTAGCTGAAGAGGATACAAATCTATAAAATAAAATTTGAATAAGTATTTTACAACTGGAATTATTAGAAGTTTTTATATTTACTTATATTGATAAAAGTTAAAAAACTAGCAGAAGTAAGTGTAAAATTTACCTGTAAGTAATAATTTTCTGAAAAGCTGAGACAGGAGCTTCATATCCACACTCTTCTCTGAGTTCATCCTGGGCAATTTCCACCAAAGGTTTATCTTTGTCAACAATTCCAGCACAAAGTTCAATAGTAAGACCCAGCGTAGCTGGATACTTATTGAGATCGACCACTTCAATTTTCTCTGGCAGACAAGCAAAGTACGAAGCAGGCCTGAATTGTCTAACAAAAATAAGCTTCTTGCGACTGACATTGAACACAACTATGCTGACACTCTCGTGGGCTCTCATAAGATCCCAAACCTTGGGCTTGCCATCCTGAATAAAGTTCATACGAACAGGTCGGAGCCAGGGCGAGTCGTGGGGAAAGGGACCAAATCGGACCTCGGTCAAATTGAGCATACGCTCACGAATTTTCTTATTTCTCTCTTCGAGGGTAGGGTTAGACATCTTTGCAATTATACTGACTATCGAAACTCGGGTTTAATCAACAACTCGATTAACGTTGCCAAGATTGGCGCAATCAGTTATATTTATGATCAGCGTTTTATCAAGCTTTTATCAAACGTCAACGCTTTTTTTTGCGATTTTGAGGTTATAAATAAGCCTCAAGCGCCGAAGTGGCGGGAAAATTAAAAGCGCGATTCGCAGAAAGAAAAACATGCGAGATAAAGATACCTTAGTTTCTAGTCTACGTTTCGTGAAAAACCACAATAGCAATACTTATAAGTATACTAATGAATAAAATTCAGAACAGCTACATATTGACTATTAAAATATTTCAATGACGATGAAATGTCATAAACATTTGAAAGGGCGAGTAAATGAGACAAACTCTTACCTGTCTAAACAAGTTGCGCGGTCTCTCTTTCTCATTTTTTCTTTCACTCTTGGGCTTTCGACATTTTGATTTTGACTTCAGCGATACAACACTTCTTTAATTGTATTTGTAGACGTTATAGACGCGCGGGCGCGGGCCGGACCTGCAGTATACTAAATCGAGTTCTTACGTGAGTAACAACTGGTTTGTTTTTATTTAAACAACTTCTACTTTATGTATGTACATATGTATGTATCGGTACGGTAACCTATGGATGGATCGAATTCTGTGAGATGGCACGGCAGTGACTAACGTCCTATATCAATGTAAGCTTGGACTCGAGTGCGAGTAACGTTTTTACATTCGAATTTGTTCGAATTTTATTAACGGTTGGCGCGAATGGCGCGTAGTAACTAGTAGGGCACGCTGCACGCTATAATTGTGCAAACAAAGGAAAACGCGTTTCCAATTGGGACTGTGCGAATCAATAGTATAGGTAGGTTATATTAGATACTCCATTGTTTATTCACTCTTTAGATTAGTACGCGGTCTGAGTCTGAACGCAATTATATACAAATTCATTTCCGGACACGACTTTTTACAGAAATCTTTATAAGTAGCATCAAAACACACGTATTTATGATGATGTAGTCTCGCTGTCTATTCTAAATACTATTTAATTTATGAATTGAAGAGGATTAGTGCAAATATACACACACACACACCTATCTGGGTTTATTGATTTAAGAAGTGTAAGTTTTAATTTATGTAGGCAAATAAATTATTTACTTACGATAAATATAAATATTACTGGTACTAATTAATTGACTGTAATAATAATATACTATGTCTAATTGCAAACTAAGTATGTGGTGCATGTACAAGATTAATTTTTATTAAAAATATTTGCCCATACATTGATTATATATGGTTGATTATATGCTTCATAAAGTAGAAAAAACTTGTTATTCAATTATGTTGAAGTAATATAGATGTTATTTATTTAAAAAAATACATAAATTTGATATTTTATTTTTTTATTTTATCATTGTAGATCTACCGAATAAATAAGTAGGTTCAAATCTAACTATAAAGGACTACTAAAATTTATTGTTCAGACTACTTGGTAAGTAAATTATCCCATTGATTTAAATTTTAATTAGAAAAATATTTAAAAGAAATTGTTAATACATTTTCAAATAGATCCATTGTAAGAAAATCAATATTTTTATTTTTATTTTTATTTTTAGGTTTACTAGTGTTAGCAAACTAATAAAAATGTCAGTAGATCAAAATTATATAAAACTTGCGCAATTACATAAGATTATAAAAAATTACAGTTATAGTGAACAACAAACCTTTAAAGAAATATTAAAATCTGGTTTTGATATCAATTATGGAGTGCCAGAAAATAGCTTATTTAGTAAACGAAAGCCTGAATTTACAGGCTACACATTGTTACATTTTGCTGTGGAGTATAAAGTAAAAGAAGTATTATACTTAATACTTAATAATCCTGTATTATATAATCCATTTACAATACAAATTACTTGCAAGGCACTGAATGGTTTCACACCTCTTCGACTTGCTTTTGAAGGAATGAAAGACTTTGTAATGACCAAAGATTTAAGCAACAATAAATTATTCATGATATTGAATAAATTGCTCTCTGCTCATATTAAATTAGACATTAAAATAAATCCTAAGTGTCAAAATAACATATCGCACTTCCACATTGCTTGTATGGTTGACGACAAAATTGCAAATTTTTTCATTGAAGCTGGTGTTGACGTAAATGAAACAGTTGATGTAGAGTCGCCCATATTTCCTGGCTTCACACCTTTGCACTTTGCTATCCGATACAGCCATCCAGAGTTGGTGCGTAAGTTATTACAGTGTGATGTAAATGCTATTCAACCAGATGGCAACTTTAAAACTCCTCTTCGACTACTTGTTGATTTCATTATGCAAACCAATGATATGTTAAGAGAACAAGCTAAGCATAATAAAGATAAGTTGAAGCTCAAAGAAGAACGTTTGACTAAAAGTGATCAGATTATGGAGATGCTAATGGGTGCAACAGAATTTGGCTGTTCAAATCCAGTTGACGATATTGGTTTTACTTTTCTTCATGCCAGCTGTACAAGACAACGTCAAGATTACGTTGAAAAATTATTGAAATCAGGCGTAAATATAAACGAGCAAGTTAAGTTTGAAGCTCCGATGTGGCCGGGGTATACGCCGTTGCACTTTGCTGCTCGCTGCAACTTTGAGATCCTCATGTTGCTTTTGAGAAACGGAGCAAATTTGTCAGTTAAGGATGCCAATGGCATGACTGCCTTAGATTTATGCACCGAGAGATATGAACCAAGTGAAATTAGTCGTATTTTAAAAATGGAACCTATGGCATCTGTTCGATTTGAAAACAGTGCAAGTTTAGCCGACGTGTTTTCGGCAATGGATTCACATTCAAGTTTTGAAAAACTTGTATCCACTATTGAGGTAGATGCACGTGTGTCCTTGGACTCTCCTATTTGGCCTGGTTATACAATGTTGCATTTATTAGTTCTAAGGATCAACGTGAAAAAAAAATACATCTGTAAATACTTTGTCTTAAAAAACCGTTCTTGGAATCATTACACTTTTTCTCGCTCTAGTTATTATAATCTACCTTTATTACGTTTACCTTTTACAAAATACTGCAGTATGTTATTTTGTGATGCTAAAGGTATGACTCCGTTGCGTTTAGCTTTCCTTTTTAGGAAAGGTGAAGAATTTTGTTCTGACATGAGTGGTGACGCAGAAAAAATATCTTTGACTTTAGGACAAGAAAATATAGTCCATCTTTACGAAGTAGTTGCGGCAAATTGCCCAAAAATAATTGAAAGATTATTCAAAAACGGTCTAGACCCTAACTGGACTTTACAAAAAGATGAAATCTGGTATTCTCAATATGATTCTGATAAAGTTATAACTTTGAAAGCTGGCTTAAGTCTTCTTCATATAGCTGCTCTTGTGGAGGCTAATGTTGTAATAAATGAGTTGTCCAAGATAGACGTCGACATCAGTGCTCTTGACGCCGATGGCTTGACTCCGGCACAACTGGGTTTTTTACACTCTAAACATAAAGGTACCCTTTCTAATTTGCTATCAATACCTAGAGCTCAAAGAAGTAATGATGCAACTAGAAGTAATTTGACTCACCTTCATATAGCTTGCTACGCTGGAAATGTGGAAGCAGCTAAAAAATTATTAGAAAACACTCCTAATATTAATCAACAAATCGTTTGTGATCCTTTAGATCCCTATGCTCAAGTTTTAGACAAATACAATGGCTATACGCCGCTACACTTTGCAGTTCAGTTTGAACAATTAAAAGTAGTCTCTTTGCTTGTTCAAAGAAATGCTGACGTTTTAATAAAAAATGTAAAAGGGCTGAACCCATTACATTTGGTTTTACAAAATTCAAAGGCTAGAAAGAGCCACATTACGCGACATGTAATCAACAAAGCCATCCAAGCAAATAATTTTCAGGATGACTTTGGGATAACACGACTACATCTAGCTTATTTTATACAGCATAAAGACATTTATAAATTAATACAAGCTGGTGAAAATATGAATGGTCAAATTAATTTAGATTCGCCAGTGTGTCCAGGCGATACACCGCATCATCTTTTAGCAAAGCGATTTTCGGAAGATAGTACTGTCCCTGACATACTGTCACAAGATGGATTTGATTTAACACTCCAAAATGCAGACAATTTGACGTCTCTTCTATTGCTTCATAGTAATCAAAATCACACATTTATATATTCTTTTTTTAAATGCATCTTCATCAATTCAATGACTAAATAGCTGTAGTACTTGAAATCTAAATTTTTAAAAATATGTATATTTTTAATTGATTTCTCTAATTTTTAGGTGATCAACTTCCATTTAATCAACGTATAAATCTGACAAGATTGATTACTCGGCAGGATATCAATAAATTTTGTAGCTCTAACCAAAGTAGCAATGAAGGACTTTCACATTTACACATTGTTTGTCATCTTAACCAACTAACTTATGCCGAAAAATTCTTACAATCTGGAGCAGATATTAATGCACCCATTGATCATTTTAATAATTTTTGGGCTGGTCGTACTCCATTGCATATAGCAGCACAAACAAGAAATTGTCAACTGATTGCATTATTACTACAATATGGTGCCAATGTTTTAGCAGAAGATACTAATGGCTTAACGGCGATGCATTATATAATACAAAATTCATTGTCACTTGCACACATACAAAGTATTGATGATATGCTAAGGTTTTTATAATTACACTATCTTTTAATAAATCTGAATGAAATTAGAAAATGATTAATTCTTATCAAATTAAAATGTATATTTATCAATTATTATATTTTTATATAATTTAACAAAATAATTTTATAGTTAATAATTTTATAAATTTAAAAGTTAAATTTTATTTTTAACTTATTTTAGCCGAAGTCCAACGAAATTTGACGTTTACAAGCCTAATGCATTCGGCAAAAGTGTGTTTTTAAGTCTCTTAGAGTATCATAATGACAGTATTGATTGCTTACGTTGGATATTAGATAAATACGACGGCCATATCGATGTATTGAATCCACCTTTTGATAATTTAATAAAACTGCTTGGTCGTAAACCCAGAAGCGATATTATTCCATTGCTAGTAGAAAAAGGAGTAGACCTATCTGCACAGGATTCTAAAGGCTGTAACGCCCTTTTCATAGTTATTTCGTTGTTAAAGAGTTTATACACTTCTCCCCTTCATTTTGAATGGGGCTTTAATAACGTCGAAACTTTGATTAATGCCGGATGTGAACTAGATCATAGAGACCGCGATGGTAATTAAATTTATTCGTTATTGAACAAAGACTAATATTGAACCAAATTTTATTTTGTCGTTAAATTATTTTGCAATATTTTTGCTAAAATATTCAATTTACTAATTGCCTATTTGTATTTATTAGGAAAAACGGCTCTGCATCAAGCAGTTATTTCATCATCTACCCTTGGAGTTTCAGTTCTGCTTGCGCTTGGTGCTGATATAAATATTTGTGATAATAGGGGTATAGCTCCGTCTCAACGTCTAGTAATCAAGTCTTCGATAGGCCAACTGTTTCAAGAATATGCATACAAAATGGCATGTGCTGGACTTTATCTGGACCCGTTGAATCAGAAATTCTTAAAATGTTTTGCAGTAGATGAGCTTTCAGCATCCAAAACACAGATTTTGTTAGCACTTTCCCAGATGGAAAAAGAATGCGCTCATGAAGAATTGTCTGTACGTGATCTCCTTACTGAGTGGGTGATTCTGGGCTTTCCAAAGCTTCGAGAAGTCAAGCGTCGTGCTATTCTGGAGCTTCTTAGAGATAACGAGCTTGCAAAAAGATATCCAGGCTGGCAAGGTCTGTTCAGACTGCAGCGCAGGCGGATGTTAACGCGTTTTGATCTTTTTAAAACCGCTGCAATATCTTGTCAAACCATCACCGGTTTACCGCAAGTTTGCGCCGATATGATTGCTGAACATTTGAGTAATAAGGAACTCAAAAAATTAATCAATATTTAAGTTATATATGCAATGTATTTAAGCAAATTTTCGAATCTTAACATTAACTATTGATTACTAATTATATAAAAGTTTAGTAAAATATTTTATATTAGCATTTAATTACTTAATTATGATGATCTTGAGATATTGTATTGTTACATACTTTTTTTACGTATAATTTTGTTTGATGTGTATGTAATTGGCGTTCTTAAACATTCGATTTTGTTAATTATTTTTGTCATTTAAAATAGTGATAAACTGGTAAAATAATCTAGATATTTTGTTGTACTACATGTATCAATTTTTAAAATTATTTAAAAATGTGTGACCGTTATTAACTACAGAAGTTTGTATTTTTGTTTTTGATGTAGTAAATAAATAAATAGCTGAGCTATGAGATGCATGTAAAATTAAAAAAATAAAAATTTGGCTTTTATTATTAAAAAACAATTACCCCAAAAGTTACCTTAAAAATTATTTAAATTTATTTGAAAACAATAATAAATTTCAAGATATCTATTAAATTATTAATTATAAAAATTATGAGTGAATCAAAAAAGAAAAAAAAAACAAAAATGTAATTTTTTAAATTATTTCAAAAATTTATAAATTATAGTACAATTTCCATTGTAGTTGTAAAGAAGCTGAGCAAAATGTGATCTAATAGTCTAATTAAAAATTATCTTCTTCACAATTAAATATGCTTCCTTATCTGCCCGCAAAAACATCTTTACTTACGTATTTTGCAAATAAAATAACGAAGTTACGACTCAAACAATTCGAAGTGTTTTTGACTCAATTCGAGTTGTAAAAGAATTTAGTTTTCTTGGAAATAATCTAACGGACAAATTCAAACATATATAGTCTATTCCATTTCCGACCAAGCGTATTGAGAACAAGCAGATTAGCAGAGTAGACATTTGTTAGTTTTCGACAAGTACTTATAAACATTTAAAAATTGGAATTGTGATCTTAATTTAGTTTTAAAGTAAAACTAATTAGACCGCAAATTTGCTTTATAGAAATCAAGACATCTTGAAGGTAATTATTCTTAGTTTCTTTCGAACTTCGTAAGATATTGAAGGTTATATCGATTAAAATAACGGTCAATACATTTTATAAATAATAAAAAGATTAGATTTACAACATAAAAAAGTTTGAAGTTTATTAACATAATTTTTAGTATTACAATATTTTTATCAACTGTCACAGACAGAAAATTATCAATTTTTCTAAATATTAATGTTACATTAATTTTAAAAACTTTTATTATAGACGTATTTACATATTTTTAAAGAACCTTTTCAATTTTTATGTGCATACTAGCTTGTTTAATGAATGAAATTGATTTAGTTGACCCGTCTCTTGAGATAGTTAATTGTTGAATCAATCAAGACGTTTCGAACGTTTATTATTGAGATATCGCAATCTTGTACAACCGTAAAAATTGCGATTGATTAAACAAGCATATATTGCAAGTAATTGCATTACTAATTTTATAAATTTCTAAATAAGCAGTTGAATTCGTCTATTATGTACTAGTTACTTCTTCTTTTTTCCTTTATCTTTATTTTTACTATCTTTCTTATCAGGTTTCTTTTTCTCAAATTTTTTAAATTCATCAATTATCTCTTGGTCACGAACTTGTGTTTCTACATGAATTACATCAGGCAATTTTCTAGGACGATTAACTGCAGCTGGAGGTGAGAATTCAATTTCCATATCAGAAGCTGTTGAACTGGTGGCAAGAGAATCTTTACTTTTAACAATTTTGAATTGTAATGGATTGGTTGGTTCATCTAGTCTTGGCACTCCTGAAGTATCTTGTCGTATTGGATACATTGTGACATAGTACACTCCATCTTTTCGGTGCACATGAAGAGTTGGTGGGAATTCAGGCTCTTCTTCGACTACTTCTTCAAAGGCTCCTTTCTTCATGCCTGTATAACTCATAGTTTTCATAGCAGCTTTTCCTTTTTTACCACCAAGCTTAGGAAGTGACATTGGCCTCTTAGCTTCTTTGAAGAAACCTTCTCTTGCTATTTTCAACAATTGTTTAAGAGTTACACTTATTGCTCCTGGCTTCCATCCACTACGAGGTTTAATTTTTGTAACAGGATCAGTTTGATTCCACATCCAGCCCATATTTGGTGGAACTCTAGATCGAAGAAGATTGCAGTTTTTGTGACCATAAACTGATTGTGGGTAAGCATTTCCATAGGAATAATCATATGATTTTTTAGATTTTCTTTCTCCAATAGAATTAGGTGCTTTTGTGAAATTTCTTTTATCTGACTTTTGAATATTAACTTTTTGTGAAGCATCAACTTTCTCTTGAGACTCTTTTATTTCAACGCCAGCTTTCTTTGGCCTTGATTTACATTTAGGCTCTCCACAAGGTGTATCTTCAGCAACCTGAGGAGCTGATGAAATTTCAACTTCTTTTATTATTTTTTCTGGCTTATCATCTTTCTTCTTAGGCTTGAGTGACGTGAAAGTTGAAGGTTCTGGTAAAGCTGTTGGTGCTTCTTGAACAACTGCAGGCTTTTTACTTGAATTTGGATAAGTCGAGGGAGATACATTATAAACAGATTTTCTTAAAAGTTCAAGATTTTGAGTGCTACAAAGTGCCATTGTAGGATCATTTTTATTTGGAGGAGCAGCTTTTGATTCAGACTTTTTAATTTCTCTTGTCTCCTGAGGTTTATTAAAATATGGGCTCTCAGATATTCCAAGTCCTGCAAGTCCTGGAACCTTACCTATGGAATCAACAAAGTCTTGTGCATCTTTGAAGGCTTTAATCAGACAATCTGTCCCCATGCAATGATTTTTTCTGCAAATTGAATTGCCCTTTTTTTTAAGAGCAGACTCTAAACGATCTCTCGCTGGACAAGAACATTCAGGTTTTAAGCCACCTTTTTCTTCAACATGTCTTAATTTACATTTATTTCCTGACAGGTATTCAGGAGAGATATTTCCCAATTGCAGGTAATCGTCAAAGTTACTCTGAAAACTAGTTCTCAGCTTCATCTGTTGAAAAATTACATACATTCAGCATGCATAAAATTTAAAGAAATAAAAAAATAGAATTACTAAACAAAGTAAAAATTTTTTTTTTATTATTTTTATGATAAAATTTTTGAATGTACGTAAAATAACTAGCAACAGGACTTTTAATAAGGAAAACAATTTTTCAAACAAAAGTAATATTCAACGTAGAAAAAAAAAATAAAAAAGCTGAGATCTGCAGCAATCGTAATTCATAAAGCCATCGATAATACCATATGTGCCGGTGCATTATATGGCTGACCAATACAAAAGACTCGACCGCGGTCGCGATATGATCGAGAAAGAATGAAGGGAGGATCGGACTACGTTTTTTCCGTATTTCCCGGAAGCAAAGAGAGCTGGGCAAATTCATTACGGTCAATACGAGCGCGCGTGCGGCTTCTTTTCAATGGCTTCATAAACGTCAGCAGGACTCTAAACGTCGCGAACTCGCGGACAGGGGTAGATAGCGCTTTAAATCAGAGATATACGAGTCAGCTTACCGTTGCCGGTTTCCCACAGCCGCTGCCCGGGTAGACTTGCGGCGCGGGTGGTGGTGGCTGAGGCGAACAGCCACCCCCGCCTCCCTCGAGTCTCGGGCCGAAGCGACTGTTGTACCAGGTGAAGTCTCCGTCGCCACCGAGGCCGGAGGTCCCGAGCTCCCCAGTCCCGCCACCTCGCAGCCTGCTCGCCTCGGCATAATGGTTCGATATGAAGCGGCCACGCGCTTCATTGTAAGCTGCTGTGCTGGTAGCGCGGCTAGAGTAGCCGGAAGGATAAGGGCCCGACTGATGCAGTCGAGGACGATCCTTGCTCGATTTCATTCCGTCGGCTGTGATTCTTGGACATGCACGTCGATTTGGTTTCGCTACCTGTCGACCTTAACAATAGCCGTCATTGAGTTATTACGCTCTTAATAAATTGTCTAGCCTTCCAAGTTTGATATTATTTATTAATAACCTGGTGAATCTGCTCCTGGGCTTCCTTCTGAATTGAACGGCTTGGTGCATTGACTACCGATTGCTGCGTGTGTTTCAAAATTTGCCTTACGTGCTGGCACGTTGGCTGATTTGCTTGTAAATTTAGATTAGTTTTTTTGGTAGGTACCGAGAAAGGGGATGAGTTTGATTACTTCATCCTGAGTTTACTGAAAATTTTATTTTTGGTTAAGAAAATTAAAATGATAGGTGTTCTTGTTACTTGATTGATTTCTCTTTTGCAAATGAATTTAGCAACTGTCTGTTTCGACAGTTGCTATGGTGATTTTTTTTTATTTTCTTCAATAATCATGTTCGAAAATACTGGTTAAAATGAATATAAGTATATTGAAATTTTTTTTTTGATCGAAGTAATTGGTACATTTTAATAATGATATTAATTTTATAAATTAGAATTTTATTGATTCAAAAATTATTTATTCGTGTACATCTGGTGATTACAAAAAGCTACAAAAATTTAAACGTCATTCTTTGGCTTTGGCTTACTATCAACTTCGCTTCGCATAACTTGAAGACAAACACCCGAACCTATTTTAAATTTTTTTCGTCCAAGTTGATCGTCGTCATCGTCATCAGAATTATCTTCGTCTACCGGTTCATCGACTTTTGTGACTTTTAATTGGCCATCAAAATCATTTTTAAAAATACAGCTATCTTCGTAAAGTTGATAATTGGAAATGATGTAGGGACCGAAAAATGATAGGCGAAAAAATATGTTTATAGAACCTGCAACATAAAGTGTTTATAAATTTTTCAATAAATCAAACATAGCATATTTAATAATCATTAATATTATTTGTATGTACATCGATAAATCTAATTTAGCATGAATTATTTCACGCATATAGAAAAAAAGGTGTACCTGCATAATTTTCACCGGGATCGCACATAGCGTAACCGCCAACGAGTTCGTAGGGTTTGGGTCGATGCTCGGGATCGTTGCCCGCCATAGCCACCATATCGCAGAGGCAACCCGAGTAGGGTATCGTCACCTCGGCTATCGGGAAGGTCTCACAGGGTCGGAAGACTCCGAGTTTTAAGGGCTGGCTCTTCATGGAGGCAACAAGGTCGCGTGGCTTCTTTACAAATAGGACGGACTTGCCGCAGGCGTAGATCAGGCCCTCGTTCTCGTCGTACTCCATCGACAGCTGGGCCGGGCCGGCGTCACTACGCGGCTCTACCTCCAGCGTCGGGAAGTCGAGGATTTTGATCCTGACCTGGGGTGGCTGTTCCGCAAAGTCCTCCCGGTACTTGTCCGCTGTGAGCTTCAGCCGCTCGACCGTCAGCTCGATTAGGAAGAGCAGCTCGTCTCGGCCCCCGAAGCACGACATGTCATCACGATCTGTCGCTCCACTGGTTCGTTCTCCAAGCTTTTGCTTCCGGCGTCTCCTTGTTTGCTTACAGCTAGTCGAGAGAGGGAGAGAGAAAGAGAGAGTTGGTAGAGAGGCCTCCTCACGGCTGTACAAGATCTTAGCGTTGAATCGCTGGAAGCCCCAAGGCTCCTTTGTCCACCCTTCGCTATGGGATAATTTTACCTCCTTCGCTCAACTCGAGACAAGCTTTATCTTTTTCTTTTTTACTTTGTCTTCTATAGATTTGTGGTGTGCTTGTTACGTCATTAGTTGCATAAAATTTTTCTCGCTTTTTACCGATCTCATCGTGGTTGTTCGTTACTCGTGTATCCTGTCAATTCAAAATTTTTATGTTTATCAATATGCATAAAAAAATTACATACGATAGCCTAACTTTACAAGTTATTAAATAACACTTAGGTTTAGTCTTAAAATGTTTTTTTTCTTTTTTTTAACAATCAAATTTTATCTATAATGCCTATAATAAATATATGTATTTGAATCTCACATAACGACGTCCTTGTAAATTTGTTTCAGCATCACGATTTCCGGAGCACAATCAAATCCAGTCGACGTAAAACCGTAATCTCACTCTCCATCTCCGCGAAGAAGTGAGGGAGAGAGAGCAAGGATATATCTCGGGTCCGGTCGAGGTTACGAATCCATAAAACATGCGTCAGCGCCCGGAAGCAACGAAATGACGCCGTCTCTCATTCGTCAGCTGGCGACTGGCGACATCATTGGTGGTTTAATGAGAAATATATCGCAGCCAAGTTCAGTTCGGCTAAAATAAAAAAAAAATCACAGGTGTGTGACAGCGATGATGCCAAAAGAATTCGTGTTTTTTCCGGCACGAATTCGGTTTCTTCTCCCACGTTATATGCGCGTGC
Source organism: Leptomastidea abnormis (assembly GCA_030522805.1). NCBI lineage: Eukaryota > Metazoa > Arthropoda > Insecta > Hymenoptera > Encyrtidae > Leptomastidea > Leptomastidea abnormis. The sequence continues at coordinate 2,885 of JAPYZE010001324.1, read as the reverse complement.
GAATTACTATAAGGATAAAGAAAAGGATAAAGCACCGATCTAAAGTCAGATTTTTTGGCTGCTCTGCGAGGAATTCAGGATCAAGAAGGACTCGATCGCTGAGGGAAGGAGATCTACGTGGACGTTTAAACGTAAGTAAACGCGAGAAATATTCGAACCGGGTCCTCTTTCGAGCAACAAGTATAAGTACCGTCCAAGATAGAGGGAGGGAGGGAGAGGGGAAGGACAAAATAATGGCTCGCGCTAGATGAAGATAAGGCTGTAACTCTTTCAGGCGAAGATGTGTCATGTCCCTTGGCGAGAGATCGGGACCGATGAGAGCAGGATGAGGAAGAAGAGGAAAGAAAGGGGGGGGGGTAGACTCCGTACACACAGTCTCACCCATCCGGCGATCGATCACACCAGGAGAGGAGAGCACACACCGTAAACGCCGACCAGAAGAGGACCCTGGCGCAACCCTCGCACGCTCTTTCTTGAGACCTCGTGCCTGAGCATACCCGAAGATCCTATCGATCTCTTCTCAGCGCACGGACCTGCTCCTTTCTTTCTTCCTCTGCTTTGCTGTCGTCGCTTGCTACGTTCATCGACAGCTTCTTACGTACGTACATATACACACACACCACAGTGCTTGTCCTCATTTTTATCTATTTACACTTGTCTTTTTATTTCGATCGACGCTTTTTTTCGTCTGTCCTTTTTTTTGAGTTTGCCTTGAATTGTTATCTTTTTATTGGACTAGTAACGATTTTTTTTATTTCTATTCAGCTGTTGATGCTCATTGTTAATTTTACTGTGACTTTTATTCACGCCTGAATTACGATGCTCGATTTTACTGTTATTTTAAACGATACGTCCAGCTTTCATCAGATTGGTAGATTAAATTAGAGAATATTATTTTTTAAGTTTATGAACAATAACAAGACAGCGATTACTGAATTCACAAAAAAAACTGCTACATCATTCACCTCATTTTTTTTTTACCCAATAGTTTTTTATTTTTATTTTCAATTTTAATAGAACAATTTTTATATAAAATAAATTTATTATAACACACTAAAAAAAATATTCTACATTTTAAATTCATCATAAATTTATTTTAAAAAATACCAGCTATTTTATAAAAATATAAATAAAAAAATTCTTAACAACATTTAACAAGTTAAGCAATACCGATACATACACGCTCATTTATCATTGCAACGTCTCTCTTTCTCCATCTCTTTTTTTCTCACTTTTTAACTCTCGCGAAATAAATTATTTCCATTTGAGCCTTTAAAAAGCATTACCGGACATTAAACATTTTTAATCTTTGCTCGAGTGTATAGATATATAAGCCGACCGTAACTGTTCCAGTGCACATATCGCACTCGATTTCATCCTCCTCCTCCTCCCAATATGTTCTTCTCCGACCATCTATCACCGAAGCGGATCTTAGGCGAGAGCTCGGGGTTTTGCGGTTTGCAACCGGGCCAGATCAATCGGTGACCGCCGATCGATATTGGCGAAATTGAATTATCCAATTGGGAGAGATATGTACGGGGAAGAGAGGGGAGAAGAGAAGACTGGACTTTTTTCCTCCTCCACCTCCCAGGTGATCGCATATCTGTGTCCAGAGCAGGCTTGGCGTAACAGTAAAAACGACGCTTAATAAGAAGAAGGAGATGAAAAAAAAAGAAGAAGTCCATATCGGCTGGACGCGCGCGCGCGCGGCGTTGAAAAATATGCGCAAAACCAAAGCGCCGCATCAGGAGCAGGGGCAGCAGCGGTGTGTTGCAGCTGATACTCGAAAATGTCGGGCCCACGTTTTTCGTGCTTGTGCAGCAGAGCCTCCTCAGCCTCATCTTCCTCCTCCTCCTGTTATCCAATCCTTCCAGCTCAACTCCTTCCCTTCCTCCTTGGCGCTTGGGCTCTTCCGCAAAGTAAGGCAACGGCGACTCGCTCGCGAAACCGTATCGATCTTGGCCGGTATGGGTACCGTTACCGAATAAGTCGCGCGCGCGCACGCGAGGGATCCAGCTCTCTCATCCTCTCGTTGCTGATGTTGCTGCTTCTCCTGCACCAGCAGCGGCTCCTCTCTTTCTCGTAAACCCTTTTTCACTGCGCGCGGTTCTTTCTCGCTCCCCGGGTAGCTTGAGCATAGGTATATATAACAGGGGTGTTAATTTCGGTATATCGCGTAGTTATACCTATATATATGTATACATATGCTAAATCCTCATGCTGGTCTCCTCTTCTTGTTCTTTCTGAGCTGCCTGATTTAAACGATTTGCGGGTTTGGCGATTTCACGCTCGGCAAGGAAAAAATTGAAGTCGTTATATGGTATACTTTGCAAGCTCAGCTCAGTGATGGGTTTCCGAGCTCGATGCACAGATGATAAGGGCAATTATAAAAAGTCGAACGAGTACTGTTATCTAGCGCTCCTGCTGTTGATGCTGTTGCTGCTATATAATGCCGTCATAACGCCAAGTCTCGTGAAATATTTTTGAAGGATATATCGTTGGGAGAAAAACTAATATTACAGCGTAAGATGATGTAAGGTCAATTAATTCTTTTTTTTTTGTCTTACGATGATTAGTGTAGACACAGCCTTATGATATGCGTTTGCAAGTAGCGTGAGAAAAATAATTGTATAATAAAAATAATACACACACACACATGCACATATATAAATGTGTATACATTTGTATATGTATTTTTCTCCGAACTTTCTCCTGGTCGTTCATTTGGGACGATGAAGTAAAATGCGTCCGGCTACGTCTCTCATCGTTTCTCGCTCCGGGTGGGTCAGACTAGGGAGGTGCGATTCTACTCGAGTACTCGAAAATCATCCGATACTTTTTTTCCGAGTATCGGAGTATCGAGTCATTTTTGAAAATATCCGATA
>JAPYZE010001323.1:0-27046 GCA_030522805.1 Leptomastidea abnormis | reverse complement strand
TATTTTATATATATATATATATATATATATATATATATATATATATATATACATATTTATATATACATATATTTATACAATATACCTCTTGCAGATGCATATTGTTTGGTGCCTATATCTTTCAGCTTAATGCTAAATGAAACAAAAAAAAACAAACAAAAATTTCTTTCACGCGTGCCTTTAAAAAAGAAATATATAAAAATCTTCAAAAAGAAACAAGCACAATAAATAAATCAACAAAAAAGAAAAAATATATAAATTTCAAGTACATTATACAAAAAAAAAAAAAGAAAATCCAACGATAATATATGTATATATTATTTTTCTTTTGAAATACACTTACATGTTATTCTGTGATAAAAAAAAAAGTTCAGTACAATTTATATTTATTTACAATATATATCCCTCTTTTCCGCAAAATACTTAAACATCCGCATATAAACACAGCCTGCACAAAATCGTCCTTGATTGATATAAGTATAACTAACAGATAAAAACGTGCTCATCCTCTCGTCAATACTTAATATATTATAACACAAAACTCTTCCGCAAGCCATCAGTTTAAAATATATATATTTACAAAAGGTAAAATTCACTTGAGTATAATGCAAAATATAAGAAAAATCTACGAATGCGAAAATGTATGTATATACTTACGTAAGAAAAAAAAAAATAAAGCTCGATATGAGATAAGGACTAAAACGTATATAGTATATGGGTGTATAAAGTATATAGTATAGTATAGTCGTCAGAGTATAGCGATACATAGATGAGTTACAGTGAGAGAAGAACAAAGTGTTTGCGCGCTTCCGCATCTGGAGTTTTATGAGAGCCGGCGTAGTAGTAGGTGAATGTTAGTCTTAGCCGGCTGCGTGTGATACTTATTATATAGCGATATGCTTGTTGGAGGAGCTGAAAAATACGGCTGTAGAAGTAAAAAATTTGCTGATCGACTTGTTGGTAATCTTTTTTTCTGGTGAGAATTTTTTTTTTTTTTGTATTTGTGAATCATTGAATTCGGATTTAATCAATTTGAACTTTTTTATTTATTTATGTTGTGTTTATGTATACAAGTTTTACACGATAATATAATACTGTGCGCGTTTGTGTGTATATACGCTTGAATGAAAGGTCTCTCCTTTATTGAACGTAATTGTGGCATAATTTTGATTGAAAATTGGGTCTTCTCTTTTCGTATTATATCATATTGACTCCCCTTATACTATACTGCGTACTTATGTATGTATTTGTATAGAAACATATACAGGGGAATTATTGTAATGGTTCGGTGAATAGTGCGCGTCAAGTAATCGGATATACTATATAGTGTGTGTGTATCGATGATAAATACCGGTTATTAGATTTCAACAAGTGATATTTATTTTTTTCTCAATGCTTATTTTTATTTCTTATATTGATTTATGATATACTCTTTTTAAATATGGCTTTTGTTAGTTTTAGTTATTAAAAAAAAAATTTTTTTTTAATTATAATCGTAATTATTGTTGTTAATAACATGTTTTACAAATTTATAATTAAAAACATAAATTATGTCGGCAATTACATTTAAATTCCTTCATTTAAAATTCAAATGTTATCTATTAAAAATTCTAAAACATAGAATTCAGGTTTTACTCATAAATAACACACACATACACACACACAAATAATATCTTTAAAGTTCATTTAATCATTAAATGACTATATAAAAAATTTTATTTGATATAAACATCGATTATATATACATACACACAACTTGTCAACGTTATCTTTCTTGATAATAAAAGATACATTTGAAAATTAATTGTGCGAGAATCATTTTATATCAGAGAATATTAGTCAGTTAACAATTACTTGTTGTACCGTTCGGATATAATACACTTATATATATTTTGCAAAATTTTATCCAAATAAAAAAATGTATAATTTTAATGATAACGATACAATAGACGACGACGATCTTAAAAAAAATCGTCAAAAAAATCGTTCTCCAAATATAATTAAAAAATTATTTTTTTGGTGAGTGTGTAACATATAAAATTCGATTTTCTCTCTAAAAATTAATTATCTTTCAAAATCTCAGGTGGTTAAAAGATTTATTCTGGCACGGTCGTCGTCACGCTATTGGTCCCAATAACATACCTGAAGCTCTACCTGAAGAACTAAGTGGTCCATTATGCGATGCATTAGAAAAGTAACTAACTCATTAATTTTTCTTCGTATATTAAACTTAATAATTATTTTTATAAAAAAACCAAAAAATTTTTTAACAGAAGCTGGCAAAACGAAATCACAAACGCAAAATTAAAAGGCAAAAAACCACGTCTCTGGAATGCCGTAATCCGTACATTCAGATTACCATTTTTCAAGTATTCACTCTTACTCGTAGCTTACGATCTCATGAAGTACGTCCTATATTTCCCATAAATATACCCATTTTTTTTTGTTCAAAAAATAATCCAAATACTTAATTAATTTTCTCTTCAGAATATTACAACCAGCATTACTAGGCCAACTTCTATCTCATTTTCGTCATCAAACCAATAACTCCAAAACTTATAAAACCGAAATTTATCTCTGCTCAGCAGCACTTATAACTTCATTAATACTTCAAGCAATATTTGTAAGACACGGATACTTTGGTTTACATCGTGTTGGTATGAGAGCTAGATTAGCTTGTTCTTCATTAGTTTACCGGAAGGTCAGTAAACCCTCCATTATTGTCTTGACAAAATAATCAACTTATAATAAAGTATAGATAAAAATCAAACTTTTTATTTATTTTTTTTCCAGATAACACGATTATCATGTGTCTCATTAACACATACGAGTCCTGGTGCTGTCGCTAATTTATTATCAAATGATGTTGCTTATTTTGAGATGTTGGCTGCTTATTTACCTTATGTTTGGATAACACCAAGTCATTTGTTAATTGCAACTTGGCTTATTTGGCAATATGTTGGTGCTTTTGCTGCACTTGTTGGTATTTTACTTATGATTTTACAGAGTATACCTTTGCAGAGTATGTATTTCTTTTTTTTTTTTTTTAAATTGATTAGTTTATTTTAATTTAAGTAGGTGATGATTTGCTTTTATCGCGTTTGTGTCTATATATAAAATAAGTTGAAGATATCTTATATTTACTGCATCGTCTCTAGGTCATCAATGAATTATAATTGCTTTTTCAATTAAAACATTTTTTTCTATTTTAAAAAATACAAATTATAGTTTTATTGCAATTCTATTTTATATTATTTACTTTATAAAAAAAGTAATGTAGTTTATTACTAAAATCGTTTAAAAAAAAAATTTTTTAAAAAAAGATTTAAACGTTTAAAATAATTAAAAAATACAATTTTAGTTTTTCTTTATAGAGTATCATCTAAATTACGTTCAAAATTATCAATAAGGATAGACAAGAGAATATCATTAATAAGCGAAGTAATTAACGGAATAAAAACAATTAAAATGTACGTCTGGGAAAAAGCTTTTGAGGAACTTGTATATACTTACAGAAGGTTGGTTATTTATTACGTAATATATCACTTATTTTTCATTATACCAATATTTCAAAATTTCAACGATTTAAAAAAAAGAAGAAAAAAAAACTACTTTTTCATTAGAACTACAATTATCTAACTAACTAAAAAAAACATACAATTTTTTTCTTTCCAGACAAGAAATAAACATTTATCTAAAACGATCTTACGTAGCATCGTTAATACCAGCAATAGGTGCATTCGTTTATCGTATATCAACGTTTTTTACTGTTCTTGTCTATACACTACAATATGGCATAATACCACCAGAAAAAATAGTACCTGTAGCCCAGCATTTATTTAATTTACGAGTTAAATCATTTACACATGTTATACGTGTTAGTGCAGATGTTAATGTATCGATGGAACGTATCGAGGTAAAAATTAAAAAAAAAATCATTTTAAAAATATGTTATTACCAAAATAACAAAAAAAATAATTATCAAAAATTTTCTCTCACAGAAATTTCTACTTCTCGACGAAGTCAAACCTCAGATTAACAAAATTTCCAGTGATCAATCCCACTGTAGCATAACATTAAAAAATATCATAGCTTCATGGAATCCAAACACACCAAACAACAATCTCAATAACATCAATCTTGACATAGGACCAAAAAAACTCTGCGCAATTCTCGGTCCAGTTGGTTCCGGCAAGGTCACTAATATCTACTCTATAAAATCTTCTCATCTTTATGGAGCTCTGATTTTAAAGTAATCGAGCTATAAAAAATCGCGATTTTATCTTAATAAATTAATAATTATCTCACATCAATTTAAATCTTGTTTTTTTTTCTTTTTAGAGTACACTATTAAAATTAATCCTAGGCGAACTGGAACCAACATCAGGTTCGATCAACATCAAAGGCAACTTGTCATACGCAAGTCAAGAACCCTGGTTATTCACAGGTTCAATTCGCGATAACATAATCTTTGGTACCGATTATGATGAAGATCGTTATAAATCGGCAATTGAAGCATGTGCACTTGATGAAGATTTGGAACGTTTACCTCATGGTGATCGTACTTTGGTTGGTGAACGTGGAATGACACTTAGTGGTGGACAATGTGCTCGTATCAGTATGGCAAGGTATATTAATATAAATATTTATTTTTTAAATTATAATCACACATTATTATGTTATAAAATATACTTTTTAAATTAATGTTGCAGGTCAGTTTATCGAGCAGCTGACATATACTTATTTGATGATCCTTTTTCAGCGACTGATAGTCAAGTATGCTCTAAATTATTTGACAACTGTATAAATAGTTTTCTCATTAACAAAATTCGAATTATCGTTACACACACTGTACAACATCTTAACGATCATGATCTACTGTTACTACTCGATAAAGTAAGAAGGATTACTGTACACTTTACCGATTTTTTTTTTCTAATTCTATAAAAGATTTATAAAAAGCTTTCTATTTTATATGCTCATCCCCCAAAACATGCAGGTATCTCGCTAATTTTCAGGGCAGAGTTGCGTTTCAGGGAACATTTGCCGATTTTAAAAGGAATGAATTATCGTTAAAATACATTTGCGATTCTACTCAAAGACTTGATGAATCGGAACAGACTTTGGAGAAGAATAAGGGTATCGAAATAATTGATGATACGACTCCAAGGACTGAGATTTTGAAATTGGAAGAAGCTAAGGATGATGAACCTCAAGAAACTGCAGAATTACTGGTTAAAGGGAGGATTAGAAGATCGCTTTATTGGAAATATATTCAAGCAGCTGATTCTTATTTTACTCTGTTTTTATTACTGATGTTCTTCTTGCTTGCTTTATTATCGAGTTCTGGATTTGATTATTGGATTGTTGCATGGTAACAATAAATTTTATAGAGTATTTGCAATAATTGATTCATAATAATAACTAATGATCGATTTTTACAGGACGAGACAAGAAGAAAATCGATTAAAAAATATAACAAACATCAATACTACCACAATAGACACAAGTAGTTTTGATAATTCCAGTTACATTGAACTTTTACTTTACGTATGTGGAAGTCTATTAGCTGTAGTTATCGTCACATCTGTTATTAAAAACATACTTTTTTACAAAGTTTTGTTAAAAGCTAGTGAAAATATACATAATAGTATGTTCGCCAGTTTGATGCGTACACCATTAAGATTTTTTGAGACTAATCCAGCTGGTAAGTTTTCTATAATATACTGTTTAAATTTTAGATCTGAATGATATATAAATTAATTTGTAATCAACAGGTCGTATCCTAAATCGTTTCTCAAAAGATACCGGTGCAGTTGACGAAGTTTTACCTCGCGTTACCTTCGATGCAGTTGAATTTCTTTTTATCACCGTAGCTATAATCTTACCAGCTCTTGTAGCAGATTGGAGAAATTTTTTACCTATGCTGATAGTCGGTTATCTATTACTCAAAATGAGTGAAATTTATGTACCAACAGCTCAGACAGTTAGACGATTAGAAGGAATCGGTAAGACAATAAAAGATCGTTATTATATCTTCATGCATCTATCCCTATACTCAATGAAATAATTTTCATTACAGCAAAAAGTCCAGTACTATCACTCGCAGCATCATCACTATCCGGTGCTCCAACAATCCGAGCTTGCGGTGCCGAAACAACAGCCCGTCTTGCCTTCGATTTATCACAAGATCGTCACACAGCCGCTCACTTTATTGCCGCAGCATCAGATGCTGCATTCAGTCTCTGGAGTGAATTACTCGTCAATGGACTTTTCGTACTCGCTTTATTACGTTACCTGGTACCAGGTACACAACGTGCACCAGCTGATGTTGGTATTGTTTTAATGCAATTGTTAAAAGTATCAATGATGTTGCAACATGCCATAAGACAAGTTTCTGAGACTATGGCTCAGATGGCCAATGTTGAAAGGATGATGCAATTTACTCAACTTGAATCTGAAGAGAAGGTTGTTAAGGATGTTGGTAAGATAAAAAAAATTGATGATACATGGCCTGATAGGGGTGAATTGTGTTTTGAGAATTTGAGTTTGAGGCATGGCGAGATTGGTGAACCTGTATTACGTAATCTTAGTTTTAGGGTGGAAGCAAAGATGAAGGTGAGCAATAAAATTTTTATATTAAATTTTGGTGGATAAATTCAAATAAAGGTGTGATTATTACAGGTTGGTGTTGTGGGCCGTACTGGAGCGGGCAAGTCTTCAATTATTGCAGCTTTACTGCGACTTTCACGAATCGAGGGTAAATTACTCGTCGATGACCTTGACGTCTCAAGTCTTAGTCTAGACGAATTACGCTCCAAGATCTCCATAATACCTCAAGAACCAATGTTGTTCTCTACTACACTGCGTCATAATCTTGATCCATTTAACGAATTTGAGGATGCCAAGCTCTGGACTGCATTACAAGATGTTGAGCTTGAAAAAAGCTTTACCTCGTTGGATCAAATTTTGGATAGAGGAGGTAGTAATTTAAGTGCTGGTCAACGACAGCTTTTATGTCTTGCCAGAGCAATAGTTAAACGTAACAGGATTTTAGTGATGGATGAAGCTACAGCTAATATTGATCCTGGTACTGATGCTTTGATACAAAAGACTATTAGACAAAAGTTTAAGGACTGTACGGTGTTGACAATTGCACATAGGCTTAATACTATTATGGATAGTGATAAGGTATTAGTGATGCATCGAGGTGAGGTTGTTGAATATGAACATCCTCATGTGTTGATGAGACAAGAGGATGGTTACTTTGCAGATATTGTTAGGCAGACTGGTGGATCTATGGCTCAGCATCTTAAGGATATTGCTGAACGGGTAAGATGATTTGTTTATTTGGAGATTAAAATTAGTGGTATAATGAGATTGCAATTGTTTTATTTTTAGGCTTATAATAAAAAGCTTAAGGATGATTAAAAAATGAAAAAATAAAATAAAGTCAATTATAATGTGAGCAGTGATGTGAAGATGAAGATTTAAGTTGAACAATATCATTATTGTACGATTAACAGATAATGATAAAGTGAATTTGATGAACTTGTTTTTAATTATTTGTTGATAGTTTAATGCTAAGTCCTTATTATTATTTTATAAATATTTTTTATGCCGTCAAAGACCATTGTGATTTATATGTAAACGAACAGTATAAAGAATATATTGTATAATATTGATCTCTATATTCTAATAACAATTATTTTTTTCTCAAATTTAAATTTATAATATCCTTAAAATTTCAATTACACAACTTAAAATTTTTTAAAACTCGCGGCTTTTAAAAAGATAGTTTGCACAGTAGTCGTTAGTAGCGTTAATGTCGCAATGTTTACAACACCCTTGCTGCTTTGTGCTTGTACGTGCATGTAGGGGATGCGCGGCCATTTCTGCCCTTGCTTCTTTTCTGCCTCGAAAGAATAAGACGCTATTTTTATATTTCTAAAGTTCTATTGTTGTTTTTTAGTGCGAGTGACATTTTTTTCTATAATTTTATTATGGTGTTTTTATTGATGTGTCTTTTTATCATGGTTTTATGATTTGTATTGCCTTAGTTTTTTAACGGTGATGCTTTTTGAATTTAGATCATTTTTATTATCTGTATCAGATGTATTGGAATATAGATCAGCTACTTAAGTAAATAGGTTAGTTTTTTTAATTGTACTTTAAAATTGATGTGAGAATGGAATTTTTATTGAAGAATAGTTGGTATGTTATAATAAATCGATTATTTTAAATGGAGGTATGTTATCTGTCATCTGATTGTTATATGATTATCTTTTTTTGCTGTATAACAATTTATTGACATTAATTTTCAAGTTCATATTACAAAAGTTGGTCAGATTGATAAACAAAGCATGAGATTGTAATTAACAAAAAAAACTTGGTGATTTAAATAATGAAAATTTTAATAAGTTGACACTATTTATGTATAAGTAACAAAAACATTGCATTTGAATATTTTCTTTGTTATGTATGGTATAAAAGGGATATAAAGCTATTATTTATGTCAAAGAGAAAGAAATCTTAAATAAATTAAATATAAAGTAGAAAAATTTTTTTAAATATAATTTTGAATATTATTTATCATAATAAATTATTTTACAACACTTAAAATATTTTATAAAAATAAAATAAAAAATTTTTTAAAGTTACTTAAATTTATTGATTAAAAGCACTTCATTATTTTTTCTTTTTTTTAAATTTTATGCACTGTAAAAAAAAAGATGAAAATGACTGTAGATATATTTTCAACCTTAGTTACATTATAGAAATTAAAAATTTTTAAAAAATTTGCTTTGTCAATGAAATTATATTCTTATATTTCATTTGGCTTCGGCGCAATCGTGCGCTAAATTGTTACTTTGACTGACAAGGCATATTTTTTTTATTCATTTTTTGACATAATAATGCGTTGACTAAAACATTTTCCGTATATAAAGTATCGGACGATCAGCCGATTAAGAATAAAAAAAATGTAAAAATTCCAAAATGATTTTAAAATATTTAATTGTCGCTTATTAAAAAATTATTATTTATTTATTTTAATTTTCGTAACTTTTACAGAAAAAAAAATGTCTGCAAAACGAAAAGTTATTGATGAAATAACATTGTCGTCTGATGAATCGGGTTGGTATATTGTGACAAAAAAAAAATATTGGTTGATTTTTTTATACTTTTATTATGACACAATTTTATAGATGCGGAACAAACTATTAGTCCACGCATCAATTTATATAGTTCTAGAGGCGAAAAAATGAGTAAGTTTAGGTTCAATAATAAAATTACACTATTTTTTAATATATTTGTAAAAAATCGTATTTTTACAGGCACAAAGAAAACTTCGAAACATTATAATTACGCCGATGGTACTTTATTAAATTTTTATGAATCTCATGGTTTGTATTCCTCAAATATAATTTTTGAATAAATTTACGAAATAATAAATGTTTATAATAATATTTAAACATGATTTTAGACATTGAAATAATAACAAAATATAGGACAACGTCAAAAAACGCTACAAGTTCAATTATTCATTCTGATAACGTTAGCAGTTTTGAAGAATCAGAATCAGACGACGATTTAAGTATTATTGAAATTGAAAAAAACAATGGTTCGTAAATATTTTCGTCTTATTCATTAATTAATTTTTTAATCAATAAATTAAAAATTCTAAATTATTATCGTACGACATTAAAATATTAATTTGAAATTACAGACAAACAGGAGGTTGCCTTGGATCTCAGCAAAAAAAGCAATGACAACACTAATGCAAAGCAGTATCGTAGTTTTCTTCAAAAAGAAATTACCAGTACAAATGTAGAAATTTATAAGTCCACAAGCATTAATGAACGCGAACATCAAAACACGTTAATAAACGAAAACGAAAGCAATAAATCATTAGATAATAATTTAAAGGATAAAGAGAAGAACGTTAATAATTTTAGTAATATACAATTATCATTAGCTGCCCTGAATACTTTTCTCTCTGTACAAAGTAATTTAAAAAAAGATAGCAAGCCCAAAGAAGAAAAACTAGTACTAAAGAGTTTTGGTGCAAAACCTCCTTATATTCGTAAGTATAATTTTATACCTCCTACTCTAATTTAAAAAAAAAAAGGAAAAAAAGTAAAAAAACAAATTAAAACAACTTACACACCAATATTATTCTTTCAGGAATAAAACGTTTTGCCCAGGTATATTGCAAAACATGCCAATCATCAAAGTGTCTTGGAAAACGTAAAATCGAAACTGTAAATTGCAGTAAGTGTACAGGCACACTTGTGTATCGCTGTAAAAAATGCAATGGAGAATTTATCACTTTTATAACATTATCAATCCATGTAAAAAAATGTCTACGTTCAGCTTTATGGAATTGTAAACATTGCAGCTATGTATCTGTAAGTCAAGCAAATCTTGAGAGTCATGAAAACAGAGTGCACTCAGAGGTTGATGAAGAAGATCTCAAGCTCTGCAATAATTGTAAGAGTACTTTTAAGCTGGCCAAAGAATTTAAACATCATGTGAAAAATTGTGAATTGGTAACTAAGACCAAAGTCAAGAAGAAGAAGAAGAAGATTGAAAGTATTGTAAAACCTGTTACGAGTACTGATAAATCAGATGTTATTAAAGATGATGAAAAAACAGGTATGAAGATTTTGATATATTTGTTAAGTATAAGCTTAATTGAAACAATTTTCAATAAATATATTTTTAATAGATGAAAAGACAGCAGTTCCAACTAATTCAAAAGCCAGCACTGCTGTTGGAAAATTATCCACTGAACGTAAAATCATAGATGAAAAATCAAGTAATTTTATTAGAAATTTTAACAATATAATTTGCATAAAAAAATAATTTTAATTAATAAATCGTTAAATTTGCAGGTGTTGAAGATTTGCTAGTATTATATTGTGAGAATTGTAAAGCCTCACAAAAGTCAGGCAATAATAATAAAAAAACTATTTGTTTTAATTGTAATAAGCCATTAGTATGGCAATGTATTAAATGCAAATTGTGTAGCAAATCTTACTGTGGAATTTACGATCACATAAAAACTCAATGTGATAAACAATGTAAGTGTCTTAATTGCAATGAAGGGTTCGCTAATGACGAAAAACTCAAAGCCCATAAGTCTGCTTGTAAAAAAGTTTTTAAATGTAAACTTTGCAATCTCCAGACTAAGTCTAGAATATCGTATGAAAGACACGTTAAAATGAGTCATAAGGAAAATATACTGCCTGCTCACCCTAGACGCTAATTTACAAGAATTTACGCTTTACGTAATTATTGTTAAGCGATGGTAATTTATACTAATGTAGAGATCATTGTGTATCTGCTTTTTTTTCTATTTTTTATTTTATTTTGATAGAATTACATTTTTTTAACCAGCGTTTAACAAACTTTTTTACATTTATTTTATGATACCAAAAATTAGTTGTATCAAACTAGAGCAATTTCATGATGAGCCATATCATGACTATCTAATTATAAGTATATAATTTTGTATAAGTACAAAAAGCTTCCAAAGATATATTTCTGTGTACTGATATTTTAATAAATTTAATTTCTAAAAAAAATATCTAAGGGTATTATTGTAAACAACTATTATTACCTGCATTGCAAAATAAGTAAATATATTTTTGAAATTAAAGATAATGAATAGAATTTCAGGCTAGTTATTGAATTACAAAAAAATTCTTAGCCATTATTTTAAATTTAGATGCTAGTATTTACTAATAAGAATTTTTATACAGTTTATAATATCTATGTGAAAATATTTTTATTTCAAGTTCTTAGTTAATTTTATCAATTTGCTTTGTGGAGGTCATCCAACTTAAGACTAAATCTTTTGGAAATAGGCAATAACTAGTACAAAACATGAGCACGCGTTCTTTGCGGTCATAAATTGTCAATCTTGTAGAAAGCAGTAATTCTTCATAAAGATTTTTTAAAGATTTTAAAAATTCAAATTTTTTTCCATTTGTTAGAGGTCCTAAAATAAGTTGGTATTTATTTATAAAATTTTTTTTTTTATGTTTAATTTTAAAAAATGGATATTTATCTTGAATATTTTTAAAAAGATTAAAATCATACACTTTTGATTCTGGGAAAAAAACGGGAAATTTTAGATCTCAACGATGAACTACTGGATTTAGAATTTTTTCTACCCTTTTTTATATTTTCATTATTTAAAAAAAAAAAGTTTTCAGATAATGTATAACATTGTCTTTCATTTTATGAAAAATTTTTGAGATCTTATTTTTGAGTTTTATAAACCCAAAACCATTAGAAATCTATAAAACATAAAATCTAACTATGTGATATTTGTGGCTCATTTAAGGAAATAAATTTTACTCTGTTTGTTTTAAAACGAATTTAAGTTATGAAAAATTATCCAGGAATTAAAGAAAAAAAAATTTTTGCTTAATTTCACATCAATAAAGTATTTATTTTTTGTAAACAAAATTGTTAGCTGGTAGTCCTTTAACACCAAGACCAGTTATCGCAAATGTACAACCAGAATTAGGATTTTGTTTTCTTTCATTATTATCGAGTCTATGATATGCCGATGTTACAAATAAAATATCATATTGAGGACCACCAAAAGCTACACTTGTTACTCTCTTGGAAGGCAAGCCTATTGTACGTAGCAACTTAGACGTTCTTGGATCTACGTTAATTATCTGAAAAAAAAAACAGTTGATTTTAAATCCAATAATATTTTTTCTTTTAATATGCATAATTTTTTAAAATAAATCTTACAGAATATCCATCATGTGCTACAATCCATAAATTATCATTTGTATCAATTGTCATGCCATCGGGAATTCCTGTTATATTATTCTTTATAAAATCAAAGATAACTTTTTTCTCACCTAAAAATTCAATTTTACGTTAGCTTTCATAAAAAATTAAAAAATTTGATTTTCAAAAAAAATTATATATATACTATATGTATCATAAAACTTACCCAAACTACCAGTCTCTAGACGATAATCAAAGCTTACAATTTGTTTAGTTGTCGAGTCAATATAATACATAATATCGTTCTTCGAGTTCCAAGCCAACCCATTACTGATAGATATATTTGTCAACATTTGTTTCAGTTGTATTCTACCTTCCAAGCTATACAAAACCACCTTGATTAGGTTTTATATACCCATTAGGTTTTTCATTAGCCATAGTTCCTAAAAATATTAAATTCAAAATCATCGAACCACGTCTTAAAATCTCTATCAAATTATAAATTTAAAAAAAAAAAGAATCTAAAGAAACTAACCGATCCAAAAACGTCCTTTACTATCACACTTTCCATCATTAACTCTTGTATCTCTCGGAGATGATTCTAAAGATCCTAATAATTCCTTGGGTGGATTTGTGACATTACTTTTTCCATCCCAAGTAACCAGAAATATATCCATACCACAACCAACAATTAATTTATCAGTTGTTCCTTCTACAGGAACAACAGCACCAACGGCACCATGACCTTAGAAAAAATATTATTTCGTTAAAATCTATGAAATTAAGTATAGGTATTTAAGTAAATTGAAAAAATTTTACATACTTAAATATGCGAATGTGATGATTTTAGTTTTGTAATCTTGTCTATAAATTCTTTGTGCGAATAGATCGACGAAATATAAAGATTGACTTTTGGCATCCCAATGAGGACCTTCACCGAGTTCAAATGGTGGGGTCATGATTTCGTACTCAAAATTATTCGGTTTATCATTGTAAACAGCTAGTACACTCTATATTGCAAAATAATAAAAAAAAATAAAATTATATTTTTATTTATTATTTTTTTTTTTAAGATTTGTATTGATAATTGGTAATAGGTACATATAATTGTTAATACACAACTGGAATTAAGAAAAAGCAGTGAAACAAAAAATCAATTAGCTTATCAGAATAATTAATTTTTTATCAAATTTAAGTAAATATTAATCGGTACATCTGATATAACTTTTAAAAATTAAACAGAAAATAATTTAGTTTGTTTTTATTATTAAAAATTACTTAAGAAATTTAATATCTTCTTAAAAAATAGTAATTATAATTACTTGCAAATAATTTATATGGCTCAATATAACAATTGTGTTATTCGTTAATTTAAGACTTTATTTTTTAATAAATTATATTTTTTCTTGTTTTAAAGAATACTATTATTAAAGCTCATCAAATAAAATTTTTTTTTCTAACTTGAATCATAATTTTATATTAACATTTTTCAATTTTGATAAAAATAATTTATATTTAATTATAAATAAATATAAATAAATATTATTGAAAATGTTATATTTTAATTATTAGTTAAAATCACAATTACACTTACGACAATTAAAGAAAGCAGAAAGATGAGTTTAGAAATCTCCATGATTGACGAAATGCACATTACTAATGTCAAATCAAATCTGAAATTGATTATAAAGTTACATTACACTTATAAAATGCAGAGTGAAAGATTGTTTTTGTTATTTGTTGTGACAACTTTTTAGTGCAATACATAATACTTTTACGGGGGAGCTTCGCGATTAACTTATCAGATTTTATATCACATGTTTATTTGAACGATGATTATGTGTGCATATGTGTATGTGGTAATTGTAAAATAATATTGATAATAAAACAAATATGAAAAAATTATAAAACTATAATTTTTAAACAATAATTTTAAAAAGTAGGTATACGTAGTGGAAAATGATATTCTTTAAAATATGCATTAATTGGTGAATTTTTTTTTTCAACAATTTTTTCTTTTTGTTTTTTAAAAATATATTTTTAAAAAAATTTTTTTAAAAAAGTAAAAACTAGTGTAGATAATCATTAAAAGATAACAAGTTGTTGATATTGATGTAACATGTTGATTAAATGTCATCAACAATAAAAATTAAAGTTGTTTATTATTTATTTGAAAATGGATTTGTAATATATTGATATCATTGCTAGTGTACATTAGATTTTTTGTTACAATATATTTTTTTTTAATGTTTAGCGCAATATTAAAGATTTAAAAATTTTATTATCTTTTAATGGAATTTTTCAAACTGCGTGCGAGAAGTTCGCATTTACAGCGACGTGCATGAAAGACTTTATCTATGACGTGCTTAAAAGTATATATTTAATGTGTAAAATCTTTCGCGCATGTCGCAAAGTACAGTTTAAAAAAAATGTAAGTTTTATTATACCCAGCTATAACGTTGATTATTGTTAAAGTTCTCGCAACTAGTTTTAAACGTTATTTTAATTCATATGAATTTTAAGAAAATAATTTTTATTAAATTTGATATGTTTTGAATAATTTTTGATGCCTATTGATCGTTTAGACAACTCCCCCCCCCCTCCCCATGAAAATAATCAAAAAATATATATTTCATAAATTATTAAATTGTAATACCTTGCTCGGTTGTCAGTTTGAATTATTGGAAAACCAGGAAGTACTGATTGTGGGCTTCTAAAATTTCCACTTTTACTACAAAAAAAAAGGAAATATTTAATAATAATTAGATTACCCGAAAAATAATGCACGTATCTGACCTTTTGTGAGTAATGTTCTTAATGAGATCTCATCTTGAGTCCTTTTTTTCTGGAAATCACCTAGAATAAATTAAAGAACAATTTCTAAATATTTTTTAAATTTTGAAATATGGAAAAATTATCAAGTTTTTTTGAAAAATGAGACCAGGCGACTTTACGGTATAAGATGAAAGAATTTAAAGTTTTATTTGTAACATATGGAATAAAAATAAAGTTTTGAAAAAAATGCGCGAATTATACACGTTGAGATTCTCTTATTTATAAAAAATCCAATTTTACATCCTTCGATTAAATAATATTTTAATCAAAAATATTTTAGAATCATTTAAACTTTTTTTGTAATTTTTAAATTTAAAATTTGACTTTTGTTCGATACTTACAAATTAAGAAAATTTTGGTACGTTGAAATTCGATGCTATATCCCAACTGCGGTACTGATAATTTGTTGTTCACTTTGTTACTAGGTAGGTAAAACCTAATAATACTTAACAGCTTTCAAACAAAAATTTTTATAGACACTAAATTTTATTTTTGCAAAATAACGTTAAAATTCATTTTGACATAAAAATTCGACGAAACTTGCGACTTTGTTTCTGGATTAGTATATTTTTTAAGTAAAACTTTTTGTTAAAAAAAATTGTTTTATTGTTTTAAAATAATTTATTTTATAAAATAGTTTTATCTATTTTCATACAACTCAAGAAAATCTTTTAATACTATCTTGCAATGTTTATTTTTTTACAACAGGAGGATTTTATATCAATTCTAGAACACTTAATTTCATAATTTACTTTATTTGTTTAATAAATCATTGTATACACTGCATATAAATATTTAAATTTATTCTTACTAGCTTCAAAAGAAAAGAAAAAGTATCGTGTTCTAAATATGAACTTTTACTGACATTATATTAAAAAAAATTATTTTTTATCATAAGTTTGTTCAAATAAATCTTAAATTAAGTGTTTAAATAAAAAGGCCTTATGCCTATTGATTTTTGAAAATAAAAGTTTCAAAATTAAAAGAAATTTTGTCTTGATTTTAAGCGGTTTTCAAAAAATAAAAGTTTAGATGAGATCTCATCTGCAATATTTGTCAGAGATCTCAGCTGAGGTTTATCAATAGAGTTAGATATAAACACTCAATTAATAAAAAATTTTACCTGCTCTTAGAAATAAGTATTAAAATTCAAATATATTTCAACCAGCAAATATTTGACAACTACAAATTTCAAAATTCACAACTATATAATGTTTTAGATAAAAATACATTTTACCGTGGACTTAAGTAGTAGCCGGTAACAATTATTTTTACTCGCTTATTAGGCGAGTATTGTTTACGTTTATTGAACAAGGTTGTCAAGTATTTATGGTTAATTATTTTAAACGCTGTACAAATTCGTTTAATTTTTTTCCTGTAATTTTAACTGTAACAGTTATTCCATCTATTTATTTTTTAATTACTTATTTGATGTAATTTATTAATTTTTTAGTTTTTTGACGATCGAATTGTGAGCCTGTCTCATGAAAAAAAAAAAAAATTTTATTCATGAATTTATAAATAACCTTAAAAGCAGATTTAAAGTGTCAAAGGAGATCCTTAACGGGATCGAACAAGTAATAATTTTTATTGTATAGCCTTTTTGACACTTTCATAAGCATATTTCGGGCTAAAGTTTAGAAGCTCACAATGACAGACGTCGGGAATCGAACCCATAACATATGAATTACAAAAACTTACATTCTGTCAAGTAAGCTACTTATATACAAGTTGTATTTATCAAATTAAATTATTTCAATAAAATATTGGTTATAGTGGTATCAATACTTTCAAAAATTTGGAAAAAAAGTAGAATATTTATATTGTTTAATATCTGTGTACACAAAGGTTTGAGTAGATTAGATACTCAAATGCAATAAAATTCAGTCATTTTTAAATTTCAATGCTACCATTTAAAAAGTAAAAAATTTTGTAGAATTAATAATTGTATACAAGTTTTTATTTAATTTTGTTTCATACCTTGGGAGAGTTTAACCAACTCAAGGTAAGATCTCTAGGAATTAGGCAAAAAAAAGTACAAAATTTAAAAGTCCAATCTCGACGCATATACTCTCCAAGTGCATTAGAAGTAAGCAATTCTTCCAATATATTTTTTACAGATATTAAAAACTCAAATTTTTTTCCTTCTTTCAGAGGTCCTAAAAAAAGTGTTAATTAATAAAAAAGTTTTTTATTTTGCATAAAACAGTAGATATACATTACCTTGGATATTTTTTATAAAATTAAAATCATTCTTTCTTGATTCTGGGGAAAAACGTGAGGTATTGGAACTCAAAGATGAACTATTGGAATCAGATGTATTGCCATTTTCTATATGTCTTTCCCTATATTGAAAATAGTCAGCTAATGTATTATATTGTTTTTAGATTTTAATAAATGTAAATAGATCTAATCATGCAAATAAAAAAATATAAATTTATCTTTTGTTATACCAATTAATTTTATTGATATGTACATGATAAAAATATGACAAAAAAGGTAAACTTATTTTTTTTAACTTTTAATGATTCAAAATACCTACATTAAATAAATTAAGTGCTTAATTATGTAAAAATTAAACACAGCAATGTAATATAACAAATTGAAAATTATATTAAAGCTGTAAAACATTTGATGCATAATAAAAAATATTATTAGTAAATTAAATGAATAAATGGCATCTACGCAAGTTAAATATTAATTATAAATTGTAAATGAATATTTCTTAAACTAATGATGGTCAACATAACTTATGAGACATTCACTAAATTTACTTACAGAATAATTAAATAGCGGTATATGTAATTTTGCATATATTTTGAAATCACATCCACTTCTTCATCAATATACTTTATAAAAATTTTGATGAAAGGTATTGCTTCCTCAGGCCGCATTTTTACCCTCAATTCTCTTCTTATTTGACCGTCGGGATACCTTTTATTTTCAACCTTATCATTAGTATCCATAGTGTAATTTGTAAAAGAGTAAAACTGAAAAAAGAAGTATCAAATCTAAGACAAAAAAACCATAAAGTGCCAGTATAGTATCTAATTAAATTTCGAATGCTCTATTTAGCTATTTTCATATGAAAAAACAAAAATGTAATTTATGAAAAACAAAAATACGGATGGCTTCTTTTACTTCTTTTTATTGAAAAACTATCCAGCAAAAATATGGATGGCAATTTATTAATTTTTTCAAGCTTGAGAAATTACAGAAATAGCAAATGGCGTTTTGTTTTTTCCTTTGAGGACTACTTATATCTGCAAGCGTTAGCGTCGACGTCGTTTATGACGAACATATACATTAACTTTGTCGTTTTTGGTCATAAAAATGGATTTTCAGACCGTCAATGTTAATTGTTAACGGTCAATTGGTCCATCAAAAAATTTTTAAAAGAGGCAAAAATGACTAATTTTCTAAAAATTGATTATCTCACCCACTAATATTAAAAAGTGGCTTTCAACATCCAAAAAATTCAATAATTAATAATATTGAAATAATCAATTTAGTAAAACAACGATTTATAATTAATATTTTATACAATTGCGTTGTAAGGAACACATCGTGAAACACTGCTGATTTATGTAGCATTATAGGTATATTAGCCTGTGGGAAAAAATGGAAAAGAAAAAATAGGGGTATTCTTTTTTTTTTTTTTAAACAAAATAATTTCCCCAAGTTTGGTTAAAACCTAGCTCCCAATGGTCGATTCTTCTCCTTGTCAAACGAATAACGCTTGTAACACGTCTACTAAATCAAATAGTTCATTATATTATTTTCTATTATAATAAAATTAAAATAACATGCATAATAAATAAATATTTTGCTCATCATGGTCCATTTTAAATAATAAAAAATGATACCTTTTATATTACATAATATTGTAATAAAAAAAAGTGGAAAAAGATTTTTAGAAATTTTTATCGTTTTTTAGATTAAGAATTGGTGAAAAAAAAATCTTAATAACAGTTTAAGAAAAAAAAAATTTATTTTTTAAAAGTATTTTAACAACTTACTCAATAATTATGTACAAAACATTTTTACAAGTCTTCATTTTATCTCATTCATATATTTAGAAGAGATTATCCAATTTAAAACTAGATTTCTAGGAATACGACAATTAATATTACAAAATGACAAAGTCCAGTATTTACGATCAGATTTTGTCAGTACTTCTGAACTCAGAAATTCTTCTAAAAGATTTTTAATAGATTCTATAAATTCCAATTTTTTTGGTCCTTGCAAAGGTCCTAAAATAAGTATTTAATGATAAGGTATTTTCTATGTTATTAAACAATAGATTATATTTACCTTGGATATTTTTAACTAAATCAAAATCATATTTTCTTGTTCCTGGACAAAAATATGAGGTATTTGAACTTGAGTTTGGATTGGATTTTTTTTTGGAACGAGATTTTTTTTTACCATTCTCTATCAAATTTTGCCTATTAGAAAAAAAAATACTATTAGTTGTAAATTAATGTATTAAAAACTTTTCTAAATTTGAATATATAACTTCAAGTATATTTTATATAAAAATACCAAAGTTAGATTCTCAAAATTATAAATTTTTAATAAATATGTATAAAAATACATTTAATTTACTTACAAAAAAGTTAACGTAGAGCACATACGTTTTTGTTGATTTTCGGAAATCTCATGAACATTTTTATTCATATACTTGATAAAAAACTTGAGAAAAGGTTTTACTTGATGAGGATACATTGTTATAGCCATTTCTTGTTTGAAATCAATCAACCTATTCTCTTCCATAAAGTGATACATGATGTAAAATATGCTTAACTTGAAATAAATATAAATATTTAACTATAAGCTTTTTTTTAAATTATAACCAAACAGCGCCATAACATTAAATATCTTTGCAACACATAAGTCACACGTTTTTTTCTGCAATTATGTTACGGGATTTTTAATATAGAAAAGTTCATGATGTAAATCATAATTTAAAATAAAAATAAAAAACTAAGAATTTTGTTTAATAAAATAAAACTTAAGTGTACCAGCACCATAGCGGAAAATGTCGTATGAGAAATTATGTACAGTCACACGTTTTCTTCTGCTATATTATGTTTATGTTGTGTTTTTTAATAAGTCATGTGTTCAGTTGGTATTGGTAACTCAAAAACTCTGCGATAGCCAACTTGAAGGAGGAAAAATTTTTATACTTAGTTTTTGTAGCGTTGCATATTTTTATATCGTTCCATTTTTTAAGTAAATTATTGAATACGCGAGCATTTTCCACGTCTATAAATTGCTTTAAAAAAATTCATGTGCAGGCTTGCCTTTAATTTCAAAAATCCAGCCAGATTTCGGTTTGTATTCTCTTTCGCTATCACAGCTCGACGAACCGCGTTTTAGTTTCAAAAATTTGTCTTGTATAAGGGCAGCTCAAAAAATCGGCCTCTAACTCGCTCCGAAAAACTCGGCTTCATTCGTACTCGAATTTTCAAACACTTGCACACACCTTTTTAATTTAGAGTACCCTACTACCCTTCAAGGAAATATGTCAAATTTTATACAAACATCCGACAAAACAATAAAAATCCAGTTCTACGCGCATCAAAGGTTTTCATATTATCTTTATTTATTTCCAGAATCATTTGAAAGGTTTAAATTCACTTCTTTTTATATGAGCTGGGCAAAATTACAATATTTTCAATCAAATTGATTTCAAATAGTATTTACTTAGATTCATTATGAAAAAAATAAAATTATTTGAAGAAAAAAAAATGAATTTTTAGTTTGAGCAAAATGATTATTTATTTAAATAAAATAATATTTACCTGGACAATCTTTATACCGTTTTTGCGCTAAAAATTTGAATTCTGACAAAAAAATTATAGATAGGTTTTCCTTGCGATTTTTTTTTTTGTATATTTACATTATGCATAAACAATTTATATTTATTCAAAATAATATTATTCCAATGAAGTTGTGGACATAAAATTTTAATTATAATTATATACAAAAGCTATTTTAAAAGTTTTTAATTAATTTCATCTATACACTTAGAAGAGGTTACCCAACTTACGACTAAAATTTGTGGAATTTCACAAATACCATAACAAAACTTGGTAGCCCAATCTCCACGAAAATCTTTATCTAGTGCTTCAGAAGTCAACAAATTTTCCAAAATATTTTTTATAGATTCTAAAACCTCCAATTTTTCCTTATCTTTTAAAGGTCCTGAAATAAGTATTAATTAATAAATAAAAGTTTTTCATCTAAAACGAAGCAGCAGAATTTCACCTGGATATTTTCTAATAATTTTGAAATCATATTCTCTTGATACTGAATAAAAATGTAGTTTAATGGACTCTAATGTAGAACTACTAGATGGAATTCTTTTTATAATTTTGTCTATACGCTGTTCCCTATAAAAAAAAAGTAAGGTAATGTATTAGTCTATGTTTAAATTCTAATAAATCTAGATGTAAATAGATCTAATAATACAAATAAAAAATATAAGTTTATCTTTGTTAGAAACAGCATAATTTTATTGATTAGTAAATAATAAATATAAAAAAAAGGTAAAATTATATCAACTTTCAATAATTTAATTTATATTCTATAAAGTAAGTGCTAAAGTTCAATTTGCAAAGCTATTAATGCTATAGTTAACAATTATCTAAAAACTAAACATATGTAAAATAATATCAAAGATTTGAAACATGAATTTTACAAAAACATTATTAGTAAAAAAATGATATCCATGCAAGCTAATTTTCAATAAATAATTCTTAGATTAAATAAATGGCATAGTTAACATAGCTTATGAAGTATGCACTAAAATTACTTACAAAAAATTTAAAGTGATGAATATTTTATCTTGCATTTTTATAGGAATTGGAATCTTATCTCGTTCAACCATATATTCATAAAATTTTTTGATAAATGGTATCACGTGGTGAGGCTGCATTGACAGATCTTTTTTCATCGCCAAGATTCTACTGAGAAATCTTTCTACTTCAAGCTTATTTGTGGTATCCATGATATAAATTGTAACAAACAGTAATACTGAAAAAGTAATATCAAATATAAAATAACATTTCAAATGATATATAATTTACTTTTATGTATATTCTTACGGATAACAAAAATATGGGTGGGGCAGTTGTCAATTCTCGGGTCCGAGCCAAGAAGCCAAAAAACTGGAGCCTAAAAATGACAACAGGAACCTTTTAGGTTTAGGTATCCCACCACCACGGTGGTCCCACCACCTTTCGAGTCGAGTCGTCTGCTCGTGACGTCACACGTCAACGTGAAAGTGCTGACATTGCCCTCTATAAATCTCATTTAAAAATTAAAATTCAAAAATTGAATTAGATTCTGGGACATACACTTTAAAAGCCTAAAATTTGTGTTTTTCGAGAATTTTTTTGAACGGGAAAAAGTGAGTCGATACTTTTGTAACTTTTAGACTTTATTACACATATTTTTAAGCACACGTGTTTTTTTTCATGAAGAAATATCGTAAAATGGCTGAGTTATAGCCTATTTTCTCATCAACAGCGAAAATTTTTTTTTTTTTTTGGCTAAACGATTGCACTGTGACGGTTTATTTGCAATTTTTTGAAATGTCTAAAAGTATGTCCCCCCTTAAATTGCACGTGCCATTTCGAACCAATACTTCCGCATATTTTTTAACTTAACTTTGGAAATTGGAGAATAGTTAGAAAAGCAGTCTTTTTACATATTTCTGCATGGTTTAATTAATAACCATTGAGATTGGATTTAGATAAAATCAAGATGATCTCTTTTTAGTATAGCTCATGGACACATCTTAAAACAATTTTATTCGTAATGAAAATTATTGAAAATTAAAAAAGTAATAGAGAAAAGGAAAAAATTTTAACTTTATCCAAGTCTTATCCCTATACTATACACTTCAATTGCGATCGCCACGACGTAGTAATTATATACACTTAAAAATATTATATTGATTTCAAATGGAATTTTATTATATAGTCACGTATCACTACATACACCCGAGGCACATTGATTCTTTCACATACGGACGTTGCGCTCTCTATTTTTACAATGTACAACGTTGCTATTTAGATGTGTAGGTAATCTCCCTATGTGAAAGAATCAATGTGCCTCGGGTGTACATACATACATATACTTTGAGCAAACGCAGCTCATCCAATTGTTCAAAATAACGATAATTTTTTACAATAAATTAAAAAATATCAAAATTAAAATTTTGCTTAGAGTATTTATATTTTAATAATAATGATGACGATATATATTTATACACATCAACTATTTTACAAAAGTCGTTATCCGCCTAATTTTTTTGAAAAAATATTAACATTACTTTCTATATTGTATATACTAAGCAAAATCGTTTCTGGATAATTATCAATTTTTAATCGTGATAAAAGTTCTACTGCGGTTATATATAACAAACATGACTTCTTCGCAAATGATTTGAGCATTATCTGTCTTAAACCCACTTTATTTTCTTGACAAATCTTATTTCTCAGTGAGAGCAATCAAATCAAAGTTACATTGCAATTATCGCAATTAAATTAATCTTAACGATTTTTGTTTATTTTTTTTTTCTATTTTTTTTTAAAAGTGTCGTTTTTAGAACATTAAAAAAATTATCATTGCTCATGTAAAGTTGGTTGCAACTCCGGCGGATTTATAGTACTTATAGCTTTCTGATTACAAACTTATTGACGTTGTTTTCGTGAATTTTCTGACTTGTCGATCGGTTTCTATGTTATTCGTGACATTATTATCTATCTACCTTTAGAAATTTTTACTTGGATTAGCTTTATATTTCTATTTAACAAATAAAAATAAATGAATTAATTAATTGAAATCAATTGATTAATTTAAACGCATATGTTTCCTTCATCTATAAGGCTTCCAAACTTTATCTTTATTCGAAATTTTGAATAACTTAAAAGTTTAGGTCCCACAAGAAAATAAAAAATAATCGATTGACACTATTGTGCTCGCTCTCTTTCTATGTTGGTGGTGTAACGCTTATGTATACCTATTAGGGGAGTGCGAATATTCGGATTTTCGAGTACTCGACTCGTCGAATTTTTTGACCGGAGCTGAGTGCTCAATATTTTAAGTACTCGTCAAACCGAGTTTGTTCGAATTACTCAGCTCGACGAAGTCGAGTAGTTTGAATTTTTCGAGCAACTCGAAAAGTCTAGTACTCGGCTCGGATCGAATTTACGATTCGAGTATTTTTACCAAGTAATTTGAAATTTCGAGTACTCGCACACCCCTCGTTCCTATTGATTACAATTATTACTATTTTTTAAAATATTTATTTTATTTTTTATAATAAAGCTTAAAAAGCTATCAGCTTAAAAATCTGCTTCTTATAAGCGATCGGATTTCAAAATTTAACAAGTTATAAGGTTGGGCCCAAAGTTGCACAAAGATTTTATGCTAAAAATAAGGCTGTGTATGGTGAGAGGTATGCTAGTTTCGAGAAAAATAATATTTAAAGGGAGATAAAACTGATTTGTATATAAGTAGAATGATTTGTATATAAGTAGTCCAATCCTAAATACCAATTTTCTTGATTGAATTACTGATTATTTGTCAGTCATTCTCAAAATCTCTCGCGATTTTTTGTTTAATTTAATTTAGTATACTCTAATTCAACTTTATAAAAATTAAAATTATAATAAAATAAAAAAAAAAAATAATGTCAGAGATGCAGTGATGATGCTGATGATAGCAGATATGAAAAATTGAAATAAATGACGCAAATGATGTTGCTATCAAATTGATCGTTTATTAAACAAAATCAACATTTTATGGATAATAAACATTTATGTTCTGCCTCTTCTCAGGTACAAAAAGATGAGTCTATAAATATCTGCACTGCAGTGGCGAGCGGCTATTTATAAAGAAAATGTATGTTTATACAAGATGAACTTATTGAAAATAATTATTTAAATTAAGTTGTAGATAGAGTGGTATAAAACTTTATTACATTAGATATAGTAAGTGTAGATAGAGTGGTACAAAAAATTAATTTTTTTAATCAGTAAATACATCAATAAACAAATTAATTACTCAAATTAAACATAATTCTTAGCCTTTAATTTAAATTTAGATGGTGCTTATTCATATAATAATTTTTGTAAGATATATTATAATATAATACTTTGTAAAGAAAAGATTTTTTACAAGTTTTTAATTTATTTTATCTATACACTTAATTAGCAGACTTAGAAAGGGCTATCCAACTTAAAACTATATCTTTTGGTATGTGACAAATATGAATACAAAATCTGGTAGTCCATTCTCCACGTCTATTACTTCTCAGTACTTCAGAACTTAGCAATTCTTCTAAAATATTTTTTACAGATTTTATAAACTCTAATTTTTTATCGTCTTTTAGAGGTCCTAAAATAAGTAATAATTAATAAGAGAAAGGTTTTATCTAATATGAAACAGCAGATATTTTTACCTTGGATATTTTCAATAAGATTAAAATTATCCTTTCTTGATACTGGGGAAAAATGTAAACTGTTGGAGCACATTAATGAACCACTGGAATGAGATTTTGTACGCTTTTCTATACGCTTTTCCCTATTGAAAAAAAGTCATTTAATGTATAATACAGTGTTTAAAATTTAATAAATATAAATGTTAGTAGATGTAACCATGCAAATAAAAAATATGAATTAAGCTTTGTTACATATTCAAAACAGCAAAATTTTATTTATAAGTAAATGATAAATACAAAAGTAAGGTAAAATTATATCAACTTTCAAAAGTTTTAAAAATATACTATTTATAAAATAAGTGCTAAATATTAATTTACAAATCAATTTATGCTTTAGTTAACAATTATCTGAATACTAAAGGATGCATTGTAATATATAATTGTAAATCATATCAAAACTTTAAAATATTTAAAGCATTGTACAAAAAATTTAATAAAAAAATAATGTGCAAGCTAATTTTTATGTAAATAATTTCTTAGACTAAATAAATGTTGGTCAACATAACCAATCAAGCATGCAAATTTACTTACAAAACAATTAATGCACGGAATATGTAATCTTGCTGAACCATCGAAATCTCATCAACTTCTTTACCCATGTAATCGGCAAAATTTTCGATGATAAATGGTATTTGCCGAGAATCCATCCTTACTCTCAACATTTTCCATTCTTTTTTTATTTGACTGAGAGATTTTGGTTTCCCAAGCTTACCCATGGTATTCATGGTGTAAATTGTAATAAACAGTAAAACTAAAAAAAATATTGAATCTAAAATTAAATCAAAGGAATTTAGCGGTATCTTACTGAATACATTTTAAATTGCGTATTTTTTAATATATCATATTGGGATCGGAAGAGGGACACTCAGCGCTGCCCGGTGGCTGCTGGCGCAAGCAGTTAGAGAAAGTATTTTTTGGGTAAGTTATATGGAAAAGCAT
>JAPYZE010001322.1:0-27427 GCA_030522805.1 Leptomastidea abnormis | reverse complement strand
GATTTCAAAACGATTTCATCGATTTCAAAACGATTTCACCGATTACAATCGATTTTTTTCGAAAAAAAATCGATTTCAAGAGTGAGAACCCCCTTGATTTTATTAATTTTTTTTTTAGTTTCTATCATTATAAAAAGCTCCTTGAACTAAGCAATGCTTATCAGAAATACGTGAAACCTTCAGTTGTTCGTAACCACGTATCGTTGATACGACTACCATGGAATACCTTGTCTGGACAGTAACAATAATTGCAATTCTTTTGTCTTGTGTATTTTACACATATTTTAAATCGTCAAGTAATAGAAAAAAATTTGAAGAGTATCCTAAAAAAGATAACCAAGCAAATTCAGATCATGAGTCTGATAAAGAAGAACCAAAGGAAAAAAAGGTATTGAAATTATCGAATTCAGATCTAACAAGACCAGAGGAAGAAAAGAAAAGTTATTCTCAAGCAATATTACAGACAAGTTCAGATAGTGGGTCTAATACAGAAAAATTGAAGGAAGAAAAATTACAATCAAAGAAAAACCAAGAGGAACTAGTAGAAGCAAAGAAAAACGTTTTTCAAAATATACCGCAACAAATACGGAGAGATACTCAAAAATTGTACTCCGAAGTGCTAATAATTAAAAAGAAAAATCATCAAGATAAAATTAATTTAGAAAAATATGTGAGACAATTTTTAAACGAGGAAAAATCAATTAAAGTTAAAAAGTTACATGTTAAAAGTGACAGTGAAGTTATTATTAATTGTATGAATGAGGAAAGTCCAACAAAAAATGAAAGTTTATTGAAAAGAAAATTGTCAAGTAAGTTTATTATCGAAAAATTAATAAAAAATCCTAGAATGAAAATAGTAGGTTTTCAAAATTCTGAAGAAATGAATAAGGAAGCTCTTGAAAATGATATAAACATAAAAAATTTTCAAAATTTTAAAACTAAATGTTCAGTTATACATAGTTATGAAACCAAAGGAAACAAAACTAGTATTGTCGTTGAAGTATCATCTGAAATATATGAGTATCTAAGAAAAACTGGATGCAAAATTTTTGTTGGACTCCAAGAATGTAAAATTTATGATACAATTGATTTACATTCTTGTTTTAATTGTGGAAAATTTGGACACAGAGGACATAACTGTTTACATAAAACAGTGTGTTTAAAATGCACTGGGTCACATAAGACAATGGATTGTAAAGAAACTAATTTACGCTGTGTTAATTGTGTTGACAGTAATAAACAATCAAATACAAATTATGATGTAAAACACGAGGCAAATGATACAAGTCAGTGTCAAGTATTGATAAAAAAAATTCAAAGTGCTGTAGATGAGATAGACTATCCAATATTATTTCGTCCAATTTTTAAAGAAACAGAACTTACTAACAAAGCTGCGGATTTTTAAAATTTATTGTTTTTGATGTTCCAAGAGATCAGCAGAATGTGACCAAAAAATAATTATATTAAAATATACTTGTATGAATTTTTTTTTAATTCTTCATGTTTTTTGCTTGTAAAATTTTCTTTGAAAAATGCTAATAAAATAAAAATAAATAAATTTAAAATATTTTTAATTTATTTGAAACCTATCCCATTAATATAACATCCATTAATATAAAAAAAATATTTAATATAATTTATACAGAAAGTAAAATCAATCAATTAAATGATAAAAAAAGTATCATTCTGCAAAGAGATAGTAAGTTATTATTATTATTATCAATGATGTTAGCATCATAAAAATACAAAATATTCCTAGTTTAAAAGTGTAAATTAATTATAGTATAAATAGTCATTAAATACAAAGTTCAAATTTATAATTAATTTCTTTGAAATTTACTTTAGAAGCTAAGAGTTCATTCGTATATACATTAATTTCTAAAAAAGTTACAAAAGTATTCCTTAAAAGATTCATTGATATAATGAATATAAATATTATAATATAAAAGAAAATTATTTCTTAATATATTTTTTATTTTAATTCATGGATCTTGAAATAAAAATCAATAAATAAAATGATAAATAAAATAAAAGCGTAACTCGGAATAGAGATTGCAGGCACATACGATATTTTTACCGATGACGTCACGCGCTAAGAGTTTTAACTCCAGCCATAGTATAAGCTTCAGTATTCGTTCAACCACGCAGCAGTCAAGTTCACAATATTTTTGTCTGCTGATAGCAAAAAATCATGTATCATTTAATTTTGTCTTTCATCGTAATAATAATTGTTTACGTTGTTATAAAAATTTACGAATACAGAAATTATTTTAAAAAATGGGGTATACCACAGCCACGAGAATTTCCATTTCTCGGAGTTTCTATGGAAAATATTTTTCTAGGCAAAAGTCCTAGTATATTTTTAAAGCAAATATACGATTTGAATTCAGATGCTAAATATGTCGGTTTTCACATGTTCAACAATCCTGTTATTATGATACGTGATCTAGAATTAATTAAAAGTGTATTAGTGAAAAATTTTGATTATTTTGCAAACAAAAGAAAATTCGTCGATGAATCAGCTGATCCACTTTTTGGTAAAAATTTAGCATTTATTAATGGCAAAGAATGGCGTGAAATGAGAAATTTATTAAGTCCAGCATTTACATCAAGTAAAATGCGTACGATGTTTGTGTTAATGTCAAAATGTGCTGAAAATTTTTCTGAACAATTAGTAAAATTATACGGTGACGAAAAGGAAGTTGATGTTAAGGACGTTTTTACAAAATATACCAATGACGTCATAGCAACATGTGCTTTTGGAATTGAGATTGACAGTTTGAAAGATCCAAATAATCAATTTTATGTGACCGGACGAAAGTGTTTTAATTTTAAATCACTTTCAATGTTACCAGCAATGCTTGGTATTTTATTTCCTAATTTAGGTAAAAAATTAGGTTTAAGATTTATACCAAAATCTTATGCAAATTATTTTATTGACATTATTAGAACAACAATAAGAACACGAGAAGAAAAAGGTATAACAAGACCAGATATGTTGCAATTATTAATGGAAGCAAGAGATACAAAATCAGAATCTGACATAATTGATATCACAGCTCAAGCATTTATATTTTTTCTTGGTGGTTTCGAATCAATTTCATCGCACATGTGTTTAATAGCTTATGTTTTAGCACTGCATCAAGACGTTCAAGATAAACTTTATAACGAAATAATTGAAGAGATGGAAAAAAATAAAGGTGAAATTACTTATGAAATTGTTAATAATATGCCGTATTTAGATGCTGTTTTTTACGAAACTATGCGTATGTATCCAATAAGTTATTTAAATCGTATGTGCTCCAAAGATTTTGAATTACCACCAACTTTACCAGATGCTAAACCTTATATGGTTAAGGAAGGGGACGAAATTTTAATTCCTGTATGTGGTTTACACGCAGATCCCAAATATTACGATAATCCTGAAATTTTCGATCCGGAAAGATATTTAAATAAAAAATCGATTACTGGTGATATTACAAATTTAGGATTTGGTATGGGTCCGAGAATATGTATTGCAAATCGTTTCGCTATTCTTGAAACGAAAGTATTGTTTGTTTATTTGTTGACAAAATGTAAATTAATTTTGTGTGAAAAATCACCTGTGCCTTTTGAATATGACACATTTAGTTATATTCCTGCTGCGAAACAAGGATTTTGGTTTAAAATTCAACCTAGAAAATAATGTATATTTACATTTAAAAAAAAAATAATTAAAAATGAATGTAAATTAACGCATTTCTATTTTAAAAATGTATTATTAGGGAGTTGGTATATTTATGAGACGCTACTGGAGTTATATACACACTGGAGTATAAACCGTGAGAATGTATTTTAAGAATAAGGAGTGGGAGAACGAGGAAAACGTTTACAAGTGGATATACTTGTGTTGTGATTGATTTAACCTTGTACTTTTTTTTTTAACTTTGTCTCGGTGTCAAGATTAATTTCCAACAGACTTTTTTGAACAAAAAAAAATGTTTTTCCTATATTTTTCTAGTCACGATTAATCGCAAAAGAAAATTTATTTATGTAAACAACAAATAATTAACACAAAAATACATTTATTTTTCTTTTTTTTTTCACACACTTTTGTAAAAAATTTTATTGAATAAACTTTTGCTAACATAATAAAAATACTAAACATGCATAGTTTCGAAATGACCTTGATCTTGTACGTTGACCATGAATGTAGTGGAAATAAGTGAATATATCATCAACTATTAATTACAATCACATTCAAATTAAAATACATTTGAATGAATTTTTAAAAATTGAAATAGACACTAGATTCTTTATGTATTATACATAAAACATTAAATATTTTATGTCTTTTCAATATTTATTTTAATAACTTCGTTTTTCATTTGTTAAAAAAAAACATGTACACACCCACACACACACATATATATATATATATATATATATATATATATATATATATATATATATATATATACATATATTTATAGTGTTTAGTGATAAAGTGTGAGTAAAATAAATCCCTACTCTTTATCTAATACCACTCCTATACTAAAACTTACTGTAATTATATATGTATGTATGTATTCGTGGAAGAGGTGCGCTGCTGTGATAGCAGCACTTTGACAACCGTTGCATCATTCCCTCTCGAGATTTCAAATGTGTCGGTTCTTTGTATTTCGTTTCGCTTTGTAACAAACAATAAAATTGTCTGTATTGTATTTGTGTTTAATTATTTGCAACAATTCGCAAAAAATCTTAACAATTAATATTGTAAAAAAATTAAATTCAATTTTTAATATTAGTTTATTATCAATTTTATTTTTTAAATAAAAACTTAGCATTACTGTGAAATCTGCTCTTCAAAAGCTATGTGTATGTTCGTGCAAAAGTCTAATCATCTTACACATACTATAATACTCGTTTATCTTTGTCAGATATGACATCACGCTTGGCAATATATATCGACTGCTAGAAATCATCTGTGAATGCGAAGTCGCTTGCATTTGAAAATAAAACGTCGGAGCGTTAGTACCTAGTACCGAAGAACATCAATTAGTGTAACATTAAACATTTTTGGGATTTCGAAAAAAAAATGTATTATATTATAGGAACAGTAATAGTTGGTATTATAACGTATATATTTTACAACGCTTATAAAAGTACTTATCACTTCAAAAAGTGGGGAATCCCACAACCTCGAGAATGGCCATTTATTGGTGTTTTTGTCAATGATTTTGCACAAGGACATATCACCAAACTTCTTCAAGCTTTATACAATTTTAACAAGGAAGCTAAATATCTTGGTTTTCATATGTTTATGAACAAGACTATTCTTATACGTGATCCAGAATTGATTAAAAGTGTATTCGTTAAAAATTTCGACCACTTTGCTTATCGAAAAGTTTTTGTTGACGAGGCAAGCGATCCTTTGTTTGGTAAAAATTTGGCTTTTATAAATGGTGAACGATGGCATGAGGTACGTACTTTGCTAAGTCCAGCTTTTACATCAAGTAAAATGCGTAATATGTTTGTGTTGATGTCAAAATGTGCTGAAAATTTTACAACGCAATTGATAAAGCTATATGCTGATAAAGATGATATAGATACTAAAGATATATTTACAAGATTTGCCAATGATGTAATAGCCACTTGTGCATTTGGTATTGAAGTTGACAGTTTGAAAAATCCTAAGAATGAATTTTACGTTAGAGGAAGGCACAGCACGAATTTTCAATCGATACCAAAAGTAAAAGCATATTTTATGACGATATTTCCAAATGCTTCGCGAATGCTTGGCTTAAGATTTATTACAAAAAAAGATACCGATTATTTTATTGATGTTATTAAAACGACAATAAGAACAAGAGAAGCCAATAACATTAAAAGACCAGATATGTTACAGTTAATGATGGAAGCTCGAGATACAAAATCTGACGCTGATCTTTTAGAAATAACAGCTCAAGCTTTCATTTTTTTCCTTGGTGGTTTTGAAACCACATCTGCTCACATGTGTTTGATGGCACACGAAATTGCCAAAAATCGGGATGTGCATCAAAAACTTCAAGCTGAAGTTGATGCTGTAATGGAGGCGTGTAATGGTCAACCAACTTATGAAGCTGTGAATAGTATGCATTATTTAGATGCTATTTTTAGTGAAACTTTAAGACATTATCCACCAAGTTTTGTTAATAGAATTTGTTCGAAAGACTTCGTTTTTCCACCAGCTTTGCCAGGAAGCAAACCTTATACAGTTAAAGAAGGAGATGAAATTTTAGTTCCAGTTCCTGGTATTCATAAAAATCCTGATTATTATGAAGATCCAGAAAAATTTGATCCTGATAGATTTTTGGATAAAAAAGTTACTGCAGTTGATGTGTCGACGTTAGGTTTTGGTATGGGACCAAGAGTTTGTATTGGTAATCGTTTTGCGATACTTGAAACGAAGGTTATGTTTTTGTATATTTTATCGAAATGTAATTTATTATTGTGCAGCAAAACTCCTGCTGATTTTGAATATGATAAATATAATTTTGCTCCAGCTCCTAAAGATGGATTTTATTTAAAATTAGAATTAAGAAAATGATTATACTATTTAAAAATCAATGTGAAATAAAATTTTAATTTATTTTTAATATATCATTCAGTCTTTTGTACTTAATAAAATAATTTTTAAATATTACATTATTAATTAGAACCATTTTTTGTTTTGTTTTAATATTACAAGTTTAAATAATTCCTACCTCTTTAATCACATTTATTTTAATTTCTATTAAATTGAATTTTAATTTATTTTTGCTGTGATAGCAGAATTAATGTATTATCTATAAAAATACGATAAAAATATTATGCTAGATTGTTGTATAAAAAATTATTGTAAGATTACGTTATTTTGATCGATGTTGCACGTGTGCTTCTCTTGAAATACACATGTAGGACTGTAAGAATATATATAAAAAATGAGAAGTCGGAGAGACTAGTGGAAAACAAGGAAAAGAGTAGATGTACTTGTTTTGTAAATGATTTAACCTTCACCTTTTTTTTATAACTTTGTGTTAATGTCAATGTTTCAGAGTCTTTTTAGAAAATAGCTGTTTATTTATTTAATTTTTTTTTAATATTCGCTTGTGATGTCTGATTTGGTAAATTTTTTAAGTTCGAGTAAAGAAGTATTTTCTAACACAATTTATATTTGATTACCTTCTATGTAACATTACGTTGGATAAAAAAACATTAAATTAGATGATAATTCATAAAAACACAGTAACTTACATTTGATTTTGGTTAAATATAAAAGCAAAACAATAAATACATGATTTCAAAATTTATGTTTCTTTAATATTATGGTACATTATTTCTTAAAAATTATGTAATATTTTATACATTTGGATGCATTAAAATTTAAATGAAACAGTAACAATGTATTGTTTTAATAATTAAAGTGCAAATAAATCCTATTCCAATAATTATACACCTCACCATTAATATTAAAATAAATTTAAATCTAATTTTATAAAATTTATTGTAATAAAATTTACAAAAAAAAAAAAAAATTAAAGTATTTTAAAAATAATAATAAATATTATCTTCGCGAGTGTGTGTGTCATTTTTTGCTACCTGGTATCTCATATTGCGTTAAAAATACCGTTCAAAATGACCATTTATCCCCTCTCAAGAATAACCATAGCCACGTGAAAAATATTACCTCACATTGCACCAGCTGCGCAGCTCACGCTTCACTTGTCTGGAAATCGTCATTGTTGTCGGAATTCAGACTAGAAAAGATAAAAGTTATTGCCTTTTGTAAAAAATTGAATTAGTTTTTAGCGATTGACAATAGAAAAGTGTTGTTAGATAAAATCTTTATTCTTTTTTTTAAGTGTAAAATTTGTAGAAAATTTGCAAGTAAAGTTCATTTACAAAATTTATAATAAACGTTATTTTTGCTGGTTTCGATGTCATTTTTGAGATGATGTAAATTGACAGTGATAAAGATTGAGAAAATATAATTTTAGATAATATTTTATTAGTAACAGCTATAAAAGTATGTATATTTTTATTTTAATACAAAACTTATCATCTTAGTGATCAATTTTACTTTTAGATATGTATATTATAAAAAAATTTATGTAATTGTAGAAATAAATCAGAAGATCAAAAGATAAATAATTGATAAACATGATAAAATTTATCAGACGATCAGAAATTATTACGAATAGCCTTCAAGGACTTTTTGAATATTGCATTAACACATTTAAGTATAATTTATCTTTCTCTTGCACATGAAAATTTCATCATCTTTTTGTTCTACTTGCAAAAATATCCTACATTATTACTGATAATTCAAAAGGTTTATCGCAGTTGCAAATGAAAGGTTGTGTGTTGCTATTATTTGAAGTGTACAGTGATAAAGTTTGTACTTAAAAAAAAGTATTCTAAGAAACCTGTATCCAGTATTTTCAACAATTTTACAAATAATTAGTCACTATGTTTTACGAGTTATTTTTGTTAAATTGTCTAGTGGGAGTTTTAATTTTGCTTTATTTTGTGCACAAACAACGGAAAATAAAACAAGACTTTATTAATCTTGGAGTACCATATTATCCAAAATTGTCTAATGTATTCAATAAAGATTTTTTCAAAAGACGCCATGTGAACGATAGTGTAAAAAGTTTGTACGATTTGCATCGAGATGCTAAATATTTTATGGCAGTATCATTATTTTCTTCAACCGTATGTATCAACGATTTGGAAATAATAAAATCTGTACTCGTTAAAAATTTCGATCAATTTCCTGATCACGATGCTAATTTTGTCAACGAAAAAAATGATCCATTATTCAGCAAGAATTTAGCAGTATTAAATGGTAATAAATGGCGTACGGTACGTAATTTATTAAGTCCATCTTTTACATCGAGTAAAATGAGAAACATGTTTTTATTGATATCAAGTTGTGCCGAAAATTTTAATGAAAAATTAATTGAACGTCATGCTCATGAAGAATCTGTCGATATTAAGGATATTTTTACTAGATTTGCAAATGATGTAATAGCAACTTGTGCATTTGGTATTGAAGTTAACAGTATAAAAAATCCAAATAACGAGTTTTACATGACTGGTAAAAAAACTGTACAAAATAATTTTCTTGCAATCATTAAATTAAGTTTAATGACTAGTTTTCCTAAACTTACTGCAATGCTAGGTTTGAAAATAATACCTAAAAAAGAAGGTGATTTTTTCATCAATCTTATCGAGGAAACAATAAAAACAAGAAAAGAAAAAGGAATTAGCAGACCAGATATGTTACAACAAATGATAGACGCTGAAAAAACAAATGAAAACTCGCATCTTGACATTGTTGATATGGCAGCACAAGCTTTTATATTTTTCTTAGCTGGTTATGAAAATATTTCAAATCAAACAGCTTTGATAGCCCTTGAATTAGCAGCAGATCCTGATATTCAAGAAAAATTACAAGCTGAAATAGACACTGTAATGAAAAACAATAATGGCAAACCAACTTACGAAGCGATAAATAACATGCCATATTTAGATGCAATTTTTAACGAATCCATGAGAAGACATTCCGTTGTTGCTGTAGCCAGAAGATGCACAAAAGATTTTGATTTACCACCAGCTTTACCAAATTCAAAACCCTACACAATTAAATCAGGAGATCTAGTTTTTATTCCTGTCGCTGGTATTCACAGAGATCCAAAGTATTATGAAAATCCAGATAAATTTGATCCTGATAGATACGTTGATAAAAAGATCACTGGTGATGTTATGAATTTAGGATTTGGTTTAGGTCCAAGGATGTGTATTGGTAATCGTTTTGCAATTCTTGTAACTAAGGTATTACTTGTACACCTTTTGGCTAAATGTGATTTGGTGCCTTGTGAGAAGTCGTGTATACCAATTAAATATGATCCTAATTCTTTATCATTGTTACCTAAAGAAGGAGTTTGGTTGAAAATTAAACCTAGAATTTGATCTTTACGTCCTTTTAATGCTACAAATCTTTAGTAAAGATTTGTAGCAATTTTTTAATTAGATTTTAGATTAAAGATACTATAAATCATTTAAAAAATTTTCAACCCTTACTTTTTACATTGTATTTTTATTGTAATAAAATTTTAAAAATATAACTTATCAAATTTTTTATATTAAATTAATAAATATAATAAAATTGTAAAAATGGGTTTTTAAATTATTTATCATTTACTTTTTTACCGAAGCACAGATAAAAAAATGTCATTAGAAAAAGCTGGAATGAAATAAAAAATACGTGTTTTAACAATAAAAGTGTTGTTTCAATTAATTTATAAAAATTAAAAAAGAAGATTTTTAAAATGTTTAATAGCACCTGAGTTTTTAATTTATGTGATGCGCGTGGAGTAGTATATCATTATATCATCGTTTAAGATAATATTCTCTAAGATATCTTTAAGATATTTATGCACTTGAAACGGTTGATCACAGTTGCAAATAGACAGTCGTGAATGTCTATTCTGAAGTAGTTTGATGCAGTATCTACTCAAAAAATTACATTTAAATATCTGAGTTTAAGTGATTTAAAAAAATATTTATACGAGTAAAAAATTTGACAAAAGTAAAAGCCAATAATGATGGAAAATTGGTTTTACGTACTGCTCTTGTTTTTATTATTCTGTTTACTGTTTCTTCTATTTAAGGACTTTCGCGTAAAGCAATATTATATTGAACAAGGAGTTCCATTAGTTCGTTCAATGCCTATACTTGGTATGTTTGGCAAAAGTTTATTTAAAAGACCTCATATAAATGATTTATCAAAGGAGTTATATAATATGAATAAAGATTGCAAATACTTAATTGATATAACGTTATTTTATCCACAAGTGATCATACGTGATTTGGATTTAATAAAATCTGTGCTTGTCAAAAATTTTGATCATTTTTCTGATCATCGTACTTTTACCAACGAGTCTAACGATCCACTATTTAGCAAAAATTTAGTTGTATTAAATGGTGACAAATGGCGTACGGTACGTAATTTATTAAGTCCAGCTTTTACAGCAAGTAAGATGCGAATTATGTTTGTGTTAATATCGCGTTGCAGTGAAAATTTTACCGAACAATTTATTAAAAATTATGCTAATGAAGATTGTATTGATTTTAAAAATGTATTTAGTAGATTTACAAATGATGTCATAGCGACTTGTGCGTTTGGTATTGAAGTTGACAGTATTAAAAATCCAAACAATGAATTTTATACGACTGGCAAAAAGTGCTCTTTAAATAGTGGTTTAACATTGTATAAATTCTTTTTTCTAACAGTGTTTCCAAAAATTTCAAATGTGATAGGTATGAGATTGATACCAAAGAAGGAAACTGATTTTTTTGTTAATTTAATTGACACGACAATAAAGACAAGAGCAGAAAAAAATATTACCAGACCAGATATGTTGCAGCTATTAATCGACGCTCAAAATAAAGAAAATGACAATAATAAATTGGATAGTTTTGAAATTACAGCTCAAGCTTTTATATTTTTTCTTGCTGGTTTTGACACTACATCAGATGCTATGGTGATGATAGCTCATGAATTGGCTATCAATCCTGAAATTCAGGAGAAACTACGAGCTGAAGTGGATACTTTGATGAAAAATTATGATGGAAAACCAACATATGAAGCCATTAATAATATGCCATATTTAGATGCAGTTTTTAATGAAACTATGCGTTTCCATCCTTTAGGTATACTGTCAAGAGTATGTTCAAAAGATTTTGAACTGCCACCATCCTTACCAAATGCAAAACCATTCGTAGTAAAACCAGATGTAGAAGTTATTGTTCCTGTCGCTGGCATTCACAGAGATCCAAATTTTTACGAAAATCCAGATAAATTTGATCCTGACAGATACATAAACAAGAAGATTACTAATGACGTTATAAACCTAGGTTTTGGTTTAGGTCCAAGGATGTGTATTGGTAATCGTTTTGCAATTCTTGTTATCAAAACATTGTTTGTACATCTTTTAGCAAAATGTAGGATTGAACCATGCAAAAAAACCTGTATACCTTTAAAATATAATCCAAATTCTATATCACCTACACCTAAGGGAGGTGCTTGGTTCAAAATTCAACCTAGATGTTGATTGAAGGCTTGGCCATTAAAATACGCAAGTTTTTTAAGAATGACCCAGATGTTTAAATAGATTAATAACATTTCCTTGTCCCAGTCGTGCAGGCATTACTTGAGGAAAATCTTTTGTTCTGTAAAATTACGCATTTCTATAATGAGGAAAAAGCTTGCGGAAGAAAGTATGAGCTCACGCATTTAATTAACCTTTATAGTTCTCATTTCTCTTGTATTGAATTTCGTTCATTAAATAAATTACAATTTCGTTTAAATTCACCATTAATTGTGTTCTGCCCATTTTTTTCACTTGTCCTCAAAATACCAAACTAAAAAAAATAAACTTTTTATCAGTAAAATAAAAATAAAATCATTAATTAAGTTTATTTACAAATATAAACTCTTAAAATTTTACATATACTTTATACATTAGTTTATAAATTCTATAGACAGGAAAAATAATTTTTATATTTTTATTGATAAAAAATTTTGTATTAAATAATTTATGCGTACCTAAAAAATATTTGATTTATGAGTTTATGAATTATGTAACACATGTAGAGTAGTATTTGATTGCATCATCGTTTGAGATAATATTCACTGAGATTTCCTTAATACACTTGAAACAGTTGATCGCAGTTGCAAACAGACAGCCGTCAACGTCTAATCTAAAGTAGCTTGATGCAGTATAAATAAAGCTCATATTAAAAAATTTCAATTAAATTGATTTATAAAAATTTTACATTATTTAATAAGTTTAATACGTAAAAATAAGTAATCATGGAAAACTGGATTTACGTGTTGTTTTTAATTATAGTATTGTGTCTTCTACTTCTTTTATTTAAAGAACATCAAATAAAACGATATTATACCAAACAAGGAGTGCCCTTAGTTCAATCAATGCCTATCTTTGGTATGTTTGGTGAAGGTTTTTTTAAAAGAAAACATATAAACGATCTAGCAAACGATATATACAATATGAATAAAGATTGCAAATATATGGTTGATGTAACTTTATTTTATCCACAAGTGATCGTGCGTGATTTGGATTTAACGAAATCTGTGCTTGTCAAAAATTTTGATCACTTTGCTGATCATCAAACTTTCACAACTGAAGCAAATGATCCATTATTTAGCAAAAATATTGCAGTTTTAAATGGTGACAAATGGCGTACGGTACGTAATTTATTGAGTCCAGCTTTTACAGCAAGTAAGATGCGAATCATGTTTGTATTAATATCGCGGTGTAGTGAAAATTTTTCCGAACAATTTATCAAAAATTATGTTAATGAAGATTGTGTTGATTTTAAAAACGTATTTAGTAGATTTACAATTGATGTTATAGCAACTTGTGCGTTTGGTATTGAAGTTGACAGTATTAAAAATCCAAACAATGAGTTTTATTTGACTGGCAAAAAGTGTTCTTTTAATAGTGGCTGGAAAATATTAAAATTTTTTTTCATAACTCTTTTTCCAAAATTTTCAAGCATGATAGGTATGAGACTCATACCAAAGG
Source organism: Leptomastidea abnormis (assembly GCA_030522805.1). Taxonomy (NCBI): domain Eukaryota; kingdom Metazoa; phylum Arthropoda; class Insecta; order Hymenoptera; family Encyrtidae; genus Leptomastidea; species Leptomastidea abnormis. The sequence continues at coordinate 13,811 of JAPYZE010001322.1, read as the reverse complement.
AGGAAACTGATTTCTTTGTTAATCTAATTGATACAACAATAAAAACTAGAGCGGAAAAAGGCATTACTAGGCCAGATATGTTGCAGCTACTAATCGACGCTCAAAATAAAGAAAATGACAATAATAAATTGGATAGTTTAGAAATTACAGCCCAAGCTTTTATATTTTTCCTTGCTGGTTTTGACACTACGTCAGATGCTATGATCATGATGGCTTACGAATTGGCTGTCAATCCTGACATTCAAGAAAAACTTCAAGATGAGATAGATACTGTAATGAGAGATCATAACGACAAGCCAACATATGAAGCGATCAATAATATGCCTTATTTAGATGCAATTTTTAATGAAACTATGCGAATGCATTCTTTAGGTATTGTTTCAAGGGTATGTTCGAAAGATTTTGAACTACCGCCATCTTTACCAAATTCACAGCCTTTTTTAATCAAATCAGGAACAGAAGTTGTCATAACTGCTTCTGGCTTCCACAGAGATCCACAATTCTACAAAAATCCAGATAAATTTGATCCTGATAGATATTTTAACAAGGAAATTTCTAATGATGCCATAAACCTAGGTTTTGGTTTAGGTCCAAGAATGTGTCTTGGTAATCGCTTTGCCAATCTTGTTATAAAAATTCTGTTTGTACATCTTTTAGCAAAATGTAAATTAGAACCATGTAAAAAAACTTGCATACCTTTAAAGTATAATCCAGGTTCTATATCAGCAACACCTAAAGGAGGTGCTTGGTTAAAAATACAACCTAGAAAGTAATTTTAGGTTAATGTAAATTTTATAAACTTGGTTTTGGAATTTTTTTATTTTATATATTTTACTAAGTGTTTTATAATAAAAAAAATATTTTCTTAGAATAAATACATATGTAAATATTTATTTGGATCAATAATTAATCGTCATACATTCTTTTCATTTAGGTCCATACTCGGCCTAATACATTAGGTTGCATTTTATTGCTAAGCAAATATTTTATGTATAAAAATTTTCGGTTAAAATAAATGTTAACAACAAAAAATTGATCTTTCTAAAAAATTAGTACATTTAAATGTTTTTCATATTTCAATAGTTAAAATTGTTATCTTAAAAAACTAATTTAATTAATTATGTTATCTCGCATGGAACATCATCAATATTGCTTTCATTTTTTTTTATCCACACATACGTTTTTATCTACCCTGAGAATTACGTCATCATTTAAGATAATCTTCTCTGTTGAATCTTTCATACTTCATTTGGTTAGGCGCAGTTGTAAATAGACCGCAGTGAGTGTCACACATGTCAAAGTACATACATATTACCAACATTGAAAAGTTTAAATTTATATATATATATATATATATATATATATATATTAAAACTTAAATTATTCATAATTTTTTTAAAAATTTTGATAACTCATTTACATAAATAAATAAAAATGAAGGATTGGATGTACGTGTTATTATTGTTATTGCTATTTTGTTTGCTGTTGATTGTTTATAAATATATTGCTTTTTCGCCAGTACCTAAAGGAGGTGCTTGGTTAAAAATACAATCAAGAAATTAATCTAATGATTATATTAATTTTGTTATGTCAATTTTGATGAGTTTTTTTTTGTACTGCTTTCTTGTAGTTTAGATATAAAATTTTCTTATGCTTTGAAACGAAAACATTTACTTGTATATGGTAATCAATAAGTTTATAAATAGGAAAAATCACAGTGATACCTAAAAATATTGTGTTTATGTTGATAAATAAAAATTAATAATCTATTAAAATTAAAAGAATAATTGTTAATTAACTGAATTTACTAAAAATTTAATGTTTAAAATATTGTTTCTCATGAAATACAAAATATATTACATTTTATAATGTACAATAATATTTTATTTTCCATTTTTGTATAATTCTTTATTTCCATAAAAAATGTTACATTTTTACAAAATAAAAAAAAAAACTTTAGTCAAAGCACGCCTTAATTACAAAGTATAGTTCTTCCATAACATGCATCATTCAATCTCTCGTTTCAACTCCTAAAATCAAAGCTTCGCTTGCGCAATCGCCACACACAACCGCACCTCAAAGTTACGAGTCTCCTCTCAACTCTATATATATAGTAATATATATATATATACACCAAAAGATAATGCGATTGCGCTTGGCTCGAAGCGCCAGTAATTGGCAGCAGCGGCGTCCTTCGGCGCATTTTAACGCTATATATGTGTATATTATATATACGTATACGTTTCCTCGTCTAAAACGCAGCAGTCGGGAAGGCTAATGACCGCGGTGGTAGGTGGACCTCTACTACACTATATATACGTATATGCCTGGAGTAACTTGATAACGTGGCTTACGCTTAGTGTTCCAGAGCTACTTTTCCAACCATTCTGAGAAGGGATAGGGTGGATAATGGCTTTTTATTTGAAAAGTGAAGCTGCCGTTGCTGCTGTTAGGAAGGGTATGGTACTCGAGAGATCGTGAATATTTGATAGATGTTTTTTGAGCAAGCGCAAGGTCTAACTTACTATAACGGGAGGAGCCTATATATGGAATGAGATGAGTGGAGTAATGAAATTTTTTTCATCTTTTCGTTATATATAGGATGGTGGGGAGGGGGGGGGGTCTTGTTAAAAGATCGTTAGCTATGGCTTGTTAGAGCTAATTGAAAGTCATTTTTACGTGGGAAATGGTAGCTTTTTTTAATATGACTTTTTTACAGATTTTTATGATGAAAATTTACGTTAATTTGTCAGTGGACCAGTTTTATTTATTTGATTTTAAGTTTTATGGAAAAAAAATATAATTATTTGGTATTATGAATAATTCTATGACGATAATTTGTTATTAAAAATGACAAAAAAAAAACGTTTTTAAAATTCGGAATGTAAAGTAATTTTTTTAAGTGTTAATTTAGAAGGTAAACAAGAAATTTAAAATGTGAATTTTTTAAGTATATTTGTTAATTCAAAAACTTGACAAAGAAACTCCAAACAAATGTTTACGTTAGATTTCATCACCGATTACATAATATAGTTTATTAAAATATCATTTATTGTCATAGATAACTCTTAAATAAAAAAATAAACTTTAACATATTCTTTCAAATTTAAAATTAAATCATTTTATTATTTAAATCATTCCATTATCCCAAAATTTCATGCACGACCAAACTAAGCCTTACTTTCTACCAACATCAACCCCATCAAAAATTCACTGTTTTTTATAAGCTCAGTCTCCCAGCACTTATCCTCAAATACTAGCAACTCGCTCTGCTGAATTTTTATGCCCATTTAAGTATTACTCACAAACTTTGAATATCACACAGAGTGGCAGAAAAGAATGTAAGTATATGAAGAGCTACGCATATTACCGAACAGGTTTTTACGAATTTTTATGACGACTAAAAAGGTAATTTGTTGTTTTTTTTTTTTTTTAAGGCTCTTTCGGTGTATGATTATCCATTGTTAAGAGATGAAGTTAAGTTCCATTAATATATTTTAGCCTAATATTTCATTTTCCAAGTAATAAGGTGATTTTGTCTGTGCTTAGCTGAATATACCATTCTTATTACGGATCATTATGCGAGGGAAATAACGCACATAAAAAAAAAATATTCCAAGTGTCCCTTAAGCTATAGAGCTATAAATTATGGAACGAGAAAGATGCAAGCACGTTAAATCTACCCTATTTTAAATACGACAATATAGTCTATAATTTTTTTGTTATTAATTAACAATTAAATAATAGAAAATTAAGAACAATATAAAAATGATGTAAAAATTTTTAAAATCAACATTAAAAAAAAAGGTTTTGAACTTTTTTTCTCCCTCAATAGTGTACAATACATACCAGTCCTTAAACATTTCTAACATCTCAACAAAAGAACCAAACTTGCAAGCACAGCTTATGCAAGCTCTCCAAATTTCTTTGCCTCTTACTATCACGACATCCACACACACACACACACACACACACACACACACACACACACACACACACACACACACACACACACACACACATCTACACCTACACTTTTCTTCTACACCACACAACTAAACACTTTCATTTAATATCCCAAAAAGCTTCCCTTTTACTTATTCTCTCTCATCCAATAATTTTTGCTACTTGCAGTCTGGTAGTCCTATATAATATAGAACATCGTATACGAACATTTGCTCCTCTTACATATATATATATACATATATAACTCCTTACACTCAAGAGAACCAAGAGGAAGAGAAGGAGTTCGTAAGAGGACATAGAGGCTTCCTCTATATTCTACGTCTCGCGTGTGTGGAAACCCGCACGTGCACAGACGGTGCCGAGTATCTTACATCTTCTTCCTCTCTCTCTCTCTCTCTCTTTCTCTCTTTATATGTTACATATATACGTACGTATACCAACATCTACAAGCACACACAGTCTGCGTCTCAGCTCTGCAGATATACACGTACGCTTAAGTAATTTAATTAGAGCGACTCTCTCTCTCTCTCTCTCTCTCTTGGCCTCTTCGAGAAGACGTGACTTGCTCTTTCTCTCTCTCTCTCTCTCTCTCTCTCTCTTTCTCTTTGCACGTTACATATATAGTCTGTCCTTGCCCTCTTGATTCAAAGCTCTTACTCTCGTACTTGACTTTCTATATGTCTCTATCTCTGTCTTCTATACTGTCTATATATATATATATATATATATATATATATATATATATATATATATATATTGCTTTAGTTTCGATGAAAGGAAATTCTGTCTGTGTGTTGGGAGTCTAGAGATAGATGTGCTTCTTGTTGAATAGAGAAATAGTATTGGTGTGTATATATGTGGATAGGGTTAGAGAATGAGAGGAAAATGTAAGAGTCAAATGTGAAAAAGCACTAAAGGAGATAGATGGATGTGTTTGTGACTTGTTGAGGAAAATTTTGTAAGTTTAATTGCAATTTTTGATGATTGTGGAATTATTAATAAGAATAAATTGATGATTTATAAAAAAAAAGTATTTTGATGATAAGGTAATTGCAACTGCATAAAATTCTACAATTTTGAAAAAAATAAAATAACACGATTTGATAAAAGTTGTAAGGTATTTTTTTTTATTTTTCAAATTGTTAAAATTAATTGAAACTCATGTCGTTTCTCTTTAGTTAAAATAAAAAAAAAAAAAATTAAAAACACAATAGATAGCATCAAAAGACAAAAAGTCAGAAAATAAGAAAAAGAAAGAGATAAGTTAGTAAAAGAGTAGAGATAACAAGAGTAGGCGTCACAAACAAAATGTAAACGAAGACATACGAGATAGTTGAATGTAAGCAGAAAAAAAGAGACCCCGGATGAAATCTAAGACGAGAGACAACGAATTAACTTTCTAGAGAACTAAGAAGAGACGAATAGAAGACGAATTGTATCATAGTAAGGAAAAGCCAAGCAGGTATTATATATGTATACAAGTAGGAGGAGGAGGAAGAATTTCACTACGTAGACTCGTTATAAGTTCGAGATTGTTGCAAGGCTCAGTTTGCGTTTTGTAACTTTCTTACTTTCTTATACTGTACCCTATATACCCTATACCCTTAGCTTTTCTCAAAGCGATTACTTTTGGAAATAAAGCACGCACGTGCAATTGTGTAAGAGTAGAAGAAGAAGAAGAGGAAGAAGAAGGAGCTTCGTATAGAACAAGACTTTATTAAGTCGCACGGGTATGTTGGGTTGTCTGCTACTAGGCGTTTTGTGTACGTCTCAGAGAGAAAGAGAGTATAGGATGTCTTCTTGTGAAGTGTGTTTGTTGTTGGATTCGCGAGTTGTTTGGTAAAACTCGTGTGGAGAATCTTGTAATTTGAAATTTTGTGAATGGAAAGGGTGAAGGGGTTGGTGGATAGATTGATGTGAATTAGAATAGTGTTTTAAAGGTTTATTTTAATTGTTGGAAATTTGGGGTAGATTTGTGAGGTTGAGTAGAGATAGATAGTTTTTTTTTTTTTTTTTAAGAGCAAGGTAAATATTTGAAAAGAGGGCACTGAATGTGTATTCAAAATTCAAAGATTTATTAAAAATTTTTAATTAAATTACTTAAACAAATGTTTATTTTCGATTAAACGTAGTATCGTTCGTAATAAAATACATTTTTGATCAGTTTTGTTACTTATATTTAAGTAAATTTTTTTTATTATTGAATCATACTACTTCTTAAAAAAATTGAAATTCTAATTGAATTACCGAAAATCAAATAAAGAAGTTAACAAAAATTTTAATAAAAAATTTACAAATAAATCCGATTTTCAAAATTTTCGGCAAATCCATCCCTGAATAATTAACGACTTGTTTCAGTAAAAAAATCCAATTATCTAATTATAAAAATATGTAATAATTTATTATTATGAATCTTCTTAAAAGAAAAAGGAAACCAAAACAATTAATTATTCAGCTATGACACAATTTCTGTTTTTATTTCCAAGTAAATAAAATCAAAAGAAAAAAAATCATTTTTCATTTTTTATCCATATTAAAACAGACACTTTAAACTCACTATAACAAAGAAAAAAAATTACAAATTTGTCTAAAACTAAACCATCACATCTGCATCTCTAACCCATCAAAAAATCCCTATCCCTCCAAAAATATCATCCTTACATCCCATCAAAAAAAATACCTTAATTTCATCCAACAACTCAATATCCCAGCGCTTGCGCATATCACTTCAACAATACAACAACAACATATCACCCAACGAGATCTACGTAATCTCTCTCTCTCTCTCTTCATCTCTTTCTACTCTCGCATACACGTTTTGTTTGTTCTAAATAATACATTAAGCTCGCACGTACGAGAAGCGAGAGAGAGACCCGTTTCACTCGCTTTGCTCGGGATAAACAGTATACGCGAAAGCTCACAGCTTTCTCTCTGTCTCTCTCTCTTTCTCTTCTCTGCGCACGAACGCCCTCACGTTTGAAGCTTTCTATATATACATATATCTCTATATCTCTGTCTTTCTCTTGCTTGAATCTTTTCATTATTCTCGTATATCGTATACGCGTCCGGTTAATCCTCTTGTTTGGCCAGGTAAAGTGAAATATATATATTTTTTTATTTTAATTTATTTTTATTGTCTTGTTGATTCTTGCAAGACTTAAAATATATATTTATTTTAATTTTGAATATTTTTTTATTAAATTGAATTGATATAAAGTGATGATTTGATATATATATAATTTTAAGATTTATATTGATGCTTATAAGTGTCGTTAATAATTCGTTGCAGTAAAAGAATGCTATATTCTATGAAAAAAAAAGAACGCATACGATATATTACGTGACAAAATCGTAATAAAACTCATCTCGCGATATTTATCGTTCCATGCACACGCGAGAATCTTACTTATTGCTGTCCAGATCTAAAAAAAAAGAAAGTGATGATAAATAACAGCAATATTGCATAAGTCTTATAGAAAAATAAATTACTTTTAATATAATTAATATCTAAAACAAATATTTTAATTTTTTAAATTAAAAACAAAACATTACAAATTTTAAATTTATCCAACTTTATACTTAAAAATCCATTAAAAATTCATAAATTTAACAAAAAACTGAAAAAAGTTCCATATACTCATCTACACTACAGCAGAAAATCTCCTACGTGCAACGTATATATATACATATATACATATATATATATACCATTGCAGGATGTCGTCCAATTAATCCAGAGACAGAGAGATCCAACAATGAATAGCTCCAGAGCTCAGGATCTCTCGCACTAATTAAATTAGACTTTTATCGAAGATAAGCCTGTAAAGAAAAGAGAAGGAAGAGGAGAGAAAGGTCAGGTCCTTCTATGCTTTTGCTGGTCTTGCCACAAGAGTTAGGATCTGGTGATTCTCTCTCTCTCTCTCTCTCTCTCTCTCTTTCTCTTTTACTCTGTATAATCCGAGCGTGCAGCACTAAATTGTCCTACGAGTAATGGAAGACGAGAAGAGAAATTCTACTATGTATGTTACTATATATTCACGTATTTTCTCGTTGGACGTGCAAGCGTTTCCTGTATTAATTACATTTTTACTTTTTGTTATGGTTTTGAGAAAAATTTTTTAAAAATATTTTTATTTTATTTTTTTTTTTTTATTTTTGAGTATAAGAGATTATGATTTATCGAATATTTAAATGATTTTTTAGACTGTAAAGTGACAGCTATGAAATACCTCGTTTAGTAGATATATACAAAAAGTATAAGAATAAAATTTTCTTTTTTGGTTACTCAAGGGGAAATCGCGCGAGTAAAGAATACGCGAGTAAGAAAAGACGAGAAGAAAAAAAAGGAAAAAGAAGAAAGCAAGCGCGTGAAATATGAAGAGCTTGAGTTGGTAAAATGAACTGCGAATGCGGGTGTGAAATAAGAGGGCTCTGGGAAAATAGGAAAACATTATGTGACGCGTATATATATGTACACCTCTTGTTATTTACGATGTACGAGAGAAGTCTTGTTATATAGAACTTCTTACATGAAGTTGTTTCTTACTTTTTTTTTCCTTTTTTTGGATTATTTGTGATGCTGTAAAATTTTTATTTTTTCTTTTTAATAATCTTGATTTTTTGACTAAAAAATATTGTAAATTTTGTATTACACATTTATTTGTTAAATTTATTAGTTTTATGTGTCTTCTTTAATGAAATTCATTCTAGAAAATATATATATGTTAATACATTAAATATATACTTTGTACACGTATACTCGTTAGCTTAAACAAACATCAAACTTTGTCAAAAGCTTTAGCAGACACTTTGCTTCAGAAAACAACGTCTAATGAAACTTTACAACTTTAACGAGTCTTCGAAAGTTTACAGTCTAACAATTTCTCTAGTTATTTTAAAAAAAATTGACAAAAATAAAAACAAGTAACATTACCAACAATAAAAAAAGAAAAAAAAAAGAAAAAATCCAAAGGATAAAAAGCTCAACGTTACGTAACGACTCGTTGTCCTAAGACGAAAGTTACAATGTTCTTCGCATCCTTCGACAAAGACGACAACGACATTGACGAGATTGGCCGTAAATTTATTTGTTTCTCCTTTCCTTTTTTCATTTTACCCAAGGTGATACTGTTTTATTGCCTTGGATAAAAACCTTTGGTAGAAAGGCAATATCTCTATGTCACGAGAAAAAAAAATAGAGCTTTAGTGATTTGCCAGTGTAGCCATAGGATTTTTGACTCGTATGTTAAAGGTAGAGCTTTTCTGGTACGGGGATTTAAGAGTAACGTTTAGAAGGAGAAGAAAAAAGAGAATTTCAGGATGTCTGACAGAAAAGTTTAGCTCGTCAAAATTGAACTACCTTCACATTTTATTGACTTTTTTGTCTGCTCTCCCTTTTTATATTTTATCTTTTTCTTTTTTTTTAACTTCGATCTTTCTTTATGACAGTATAAATTAAATAATTTTTTACTACAACTCTAACCCTCTTATTTTTAACATAATTTTTATCCACTCTACACATCTCCCACACACACATCGATTCTCCAAAAGAGCATCTCCCATAATCAAGTTACACGCTCTACTCCCTTCAATTCCCTTCCCTCCCTCCCATACTCACAAAAGCTCTCAACTATACTATACGCATACCGAATTAATACTCAACTGGGTCACATTTACCCTTAGCAGCTATCCGGCTGATTAATTCGCGTTTCGAGCTTGCAAGCTCTCTCTCTCTCTCTCTCGCAAGCTCTCTTGCACGTATACATATATATGTATGTATGTGGTTAATTACAGCATCTCTCAATTACGTCTTCGAATTCGAGACGCCACATACACACATATACATACATACATACATACACAAAGTGAGAGTCGTGCAAGCACGGAAACCGGTTATCTTCTAATAATCTCCTACTCAGCTTCTCTCAGAGTCGAGTGCCGAAACTTCCTATATACGTGTATGTATATATACTTTACTACGTTTACATCTATCTTCTCTATTACTGTATTTCTGCACGATTATCGCTGGGGTTATTATTGTCATCGAGCGCTTTAGAGCTTGCAGAGAATAATCTCGTAAATATATCGTATATGCAGTTAAATTGTTATATCATTTTATATTTTGTTATATGTTTATAAATTACATATTACGATTGTTATTATTTAATCGAAATATAAAATAATATTTATAAAAATAAAATTATAATTTAGCAAATCAATATACAAATTTGATAAAAAGCTCTTATATAGCGGTTGCTAAGCATAGATCAATCTCACAGGGATATTCATGCATATTATCTAGTATACTCGTATATATATACGGATGACGCAACTCTCGTAATTATACGCACGAGCTCGACCGAGAGAGACTGAGAGAGAGAGAGGGAGAGTGAGAGAGAGATGTCGATCGTCAGGGGAGTGAGTAAAGTATATATATATAGGCAAACGAGAACCAGCGTCGAAATTAACGAGAATCTAACGCAATTAAAGTCTCGTCGCGCTGGGCCGTTCGTCTCTTTCTCTCTCTCTCTCTTTCTCTCTCTCTTTCTACTCTAACAGTAGAGAGATATGGTATGAGGTAGAAAGCTGGGTCGTCCCTATGGGAGCGCGATATTATACGCGCGAGAGCCCGGGAGCGTCTAATTAGGAAGCGCGTCGTAGCCTCTCTCTACAGTCTCTTTCTCTCTCTTTCTTTCTCCCTCGTGTCCTTTACTCTCGCGACTTGAACTTAATTCATTGCGGAAATTGGCCTCCACCACCAACGCCTCCTTCTTCTTCTTCTTTCTCTCGTCTCTCCCTTTTCTCTCTACTACTACTACTGCTGCTGGTTATACTGTGTCTCTGAGGCGTCGTTGCGTTTGAGATTCATCTCGAGTCGTCGAACTTTGCTTTCTTACATCGTTTGATCGATGTACCACAGGCCAAAAACTGTTTTGGGAGTGTATATGCTTGGGAAGTTAAAAAGACATTAGTGAGACGGAAAGAGAGAAGGGATCTTTTTTTTTTTAAAGGTTAAAAAATGTGTGTAATTTGTGGTTGTAATTTATGTTTTTTTATCTGTTTGTATAATGAATGTAAAAAATAGGTAGTATTATACACATTTGATATGTTTTAAGCTATAATTAAAACTTTGAATTTAAAGTATAGAAGTACATGACAAAATTAAAGTGAAAAAGAAAAATATACCAAAAAGCTCAAGCTTGCATACACACACACACTAATCGTTTTTCACGCATCAACACTCGCGGTTACACATAACAACTCGTCATCCCTCAGTAATCCAGTAAACACCAAACAATCGACATACAGTATCAAAAAAAAAAGAAAAAAAATCGTTTACCATAGGTTAACACGTATGTTTAACAAACCTTCAATGTTTAATGTTAGTCTCACATATGGTTTACATTAGATTTGTTTTTCCAATTCTCTCAAAGTAAAATAGATACTTTTAAGGTATAGCTATATTCCTGATTTGTCATTTGATGCTTCAACGATTGACTAATTAAAAGGTTTGTAGAACGAGAATCGAGTGATTGGCTATAGGTAGAGTAATGAAACGCTAATGGGTTTGTCAAAAGGAAATGAGTGAGTATGGTGTATTGCAGGAATTAATTGTGTAAACTAAATTGTATTTTTTCAGGTAGAAAATCAATGATTTGTTTACTATGTTTTTTTTTCCTCTTCTTTTTAATTGTACAGAGAATTAAAAAGTTTGTTAATTTAATTGGTATAAATATTGTTTATTGGTATAAATAAAAAAAAAATAATTATCTCAGAAATTTTAAGGCTGACTTGTCACGGATCTACACTACTTATATATAATAAAAAAAAAAAACGAACCTTTTTTTTTTAAAGCAGCACTAGCAAAATGAGTGATGTAACGTACGAGGAGCTATACCGAGTAATAAAGGAACACAACGAGTAAAAGAGAGAAGGGGGGAAATGAGAAGTACGGAGGGGGAGAGTAGAGTCTAAAGAGAGCTTACCGCTAGGTTACTTTAACGACATCGTAAATTTTAGCGGTCATCTTTCTCAACGTAAGGTATATATACCTTTATACCTATATTACCTATTCTGTGAGATGCTTTGAGAATGCATTCTCGTGTTGGACTATGCGAACCGCGAAATGACATTAGAGAACCTTCTTTTTTCTTTTTCTTCGAGGTAAAGACGTTTTATGGGTAATGGTTGAGATGATAAGAAGAAAGAAAAAATAATATGTAGGTATATAATACACGTAACATATTTTTTCATAGTTAATGTTGGGTGGTTGAATTTTTTTTTATTTTGGGGTTATTTCGTTATGATTAATAGCTTTTTTGTTAATATACTAATATTCATAATGTTAGATCTAAGTTATGCGGTATTAAAATTTTTTAACGATTGTCTGACCATACTTGACTTTAACTACTGATACGTTTTTCTCCTTTGACAATAAAGAAAACAAACTACATTAAAATATTCCTTATCAAATAACAAAATAATTAAATAATTCCAAATCAAAACACAAATAATATCTCCAATCCAATAAAAAAGAAAACAAACATTACAAGACACACCTCAAAATTCGATCAATTTATCCATAATCTCCACTTATAAGCAACAAGCTCTAATTCCCCAACTCTCAACCCAACCCTTACCCTCGAGTTAAGTAAAGCATATAGATGTTGCTCTCTCAAGTATTAGTCCCCATAGGTTCTCCAAAATAGGTATACGAGGTTTAAGCAAATCCGTCGCATCTTTCACGTCTGACTGATCGCAGAGTAAAGTTAACGGTTATATATAAGCTAAGCAGCAAGCCTTGGTCTCTCTTTGGGGCAACAGGTGAAAAGGAGAAGTAGTAGTAGTAGTAGTAGTAAACCAGCAGTCAGGCCTCTCCAAAACTCATCCTCCTCCTCCTCTTCCTCCTACTTCCTCAAGACCAAGTAAGGTATATACAGATAAAGTAGGTATAGGTAGGTATTAAGGAGAAGGCGTGTGCTTAATACTTGCTTGCTCGCTCGCTAGCGCTAGCAGATACTCTGTAATTGCCGGCGGCAGACCGGGGCACACACAAGTGGCCACCGCAACTTTAGCCGCCAAGATTGATGAGGCGCCTTGGTGGTAAGGTCGAGAGTATGAGGAAGGAAGGAGTTGGAAAGCTCGAATTCCGAAGGAAGAGCCTAGTAGTAGTAGGTGCCCTTACGTATATATATATATATATATATATATATATATATATATATATATATAAGCCTCATGGTTTCGTGAGACTATCCGGTAGCACTTGAGAGAGTGAGAGAGAATGGGAGGGGGAGAGAGGATGGTTTACTACGTTGGATTGATTGATGCGCGGTCTTACGAGAGGGGCCTCTCTGAGCTTTCTCTGTTAAAGGGGTTTGTGTATGTGTCTTGAGGCTTTATTAAAAATAATTTATTTTAAGAATTTAATTTGAGATTGGGGAGTTTTGTTTGTGTGTAAGTTTTTTTATTTTGGTTAAGAAGATATTGAATTGTTATTTTATAATAAATGTATTTTTTGAGAGATAAATTCTATGAATCGATGAATATAAAATAAAAAAAATATTAATGTAATTTTTTTAGTATTAAATAGAGCACATCAAAATAAAAAAGACGATGTTTTTCACGTGTCCTTAATAAAGCATAAATAAAAATAAAGGGAAGAGGGTTATTGATATATTTGGATAAAAGCAGTCGGTCAAGCACGATCAATTTCTCGAGTTGAGCGTCCGGCGACGTAAGGTCCGGCGTCACCACTCGGACTTCCGGCGGACGGAAGTGATTTGGACCTTGGCCAGATAAAGAAAGAGAGAAAAAAAAAAGTGAGTTTCTTCGTTGTTGGAAAA
>JAPYZE010001321.1:0-26787 GCA_030522805.1 Leptomastidea abnormis | reverse complement strand
CCCCCCCCCCCCCCCCCCCCGAACGATCATCGGCGGCGTCAAGCTACTCGCGTAGCTGTTAATTAGTCAATTATTTTCTGAGAGCCTTAGTCTCTATACACGTGTCAGTGTGTGTGTCTATGTTTGTGTTACGATTGCGTCTATTTTTTTTTTTTTTTGTACTGCAGAGATGAGAAAAAAAAATTTTTTTTATATATTACTATATGGTCATTTGCATAGACATATATTGGCTCTATTCATTTGTATCTAAAAATAGTAAAACGATGTGAATTAATAAAAATAATGTCTTGAGAAAAGGATTTATTATGCATTTACGCGTAGTTTTTATTGAGATTATGCGTAGGTGGTCGTTAGTTATACTATTGATTGATTATTCTATTCTGTGCTCAATATTTTATATCTCGTGTTGTAATAATGATATATTGTTGATTAAATGAGTTCTAGTTTATTAAAAAAAATATTAAAATTATTTTTTTCAAGTGTATGTGAAATTTTCCATTTCAACGCGAGTGAATTAAAGTTTTGATGAAAAAATTTTTAAATACCGTTTTTGGTATCAACCTATGATAAGCATCTAGTTCAATAGCTTCAATAACTAGAAGAATTTGGTTGAAAAAAATTAAATATTCACTATATGATCCATTAAATTCTTATCTCGTACAAAAAAATAACGTGTTTTAAATGCACATTAACAAAAGAATAAAAATTATTTATATGAGGTCAACGTATTATTAAAAGTTTCAGTTTCTTAAAAAATATTTTATTTATATAAATTTGTTTTTTTTAACTTACAGTTGTAAAAGTGAATAATAAACTCTTTAATAGATATCAAAATTTTGCTAAATGGTTTATACCTCGAAATTTGCTATAGTTTTATGAATTTATATATTCAATAAAACAAAAATAAAGTTTTAAGTTTAAAAATTATTATTATTTTTTAAAAAAATATAAACGTGACGTATGCAGATTTGCTTAAGATTATTTTGTATAATGTAAATGCTTAATAAAATGTGTTTTATGCAAAATATCAAAGAGGTACTTTTCTTTACTAAAAAATAAAAAATAAAAGTTTACCTGGACGTGTACGTATTTCTAGTATGCTTTACTCATTTATAAAGAACGTGTCATAAATCACACGCTTAGGTATTTCAATTACCTGTCAAAACATCTAGGTCTATGGTTTCATCTGAAAAGTTGATTGTTCGATGATACGAAGGTCTTTCATAAAATAATTTTCTTCTTTTTTTTAATAAAAGCTTACAACGTGCTAATGAGTTCAAACTTGAATTTGAACTTTAAAAGAATATACTAAAAATTAGAATAAAAATGATTCGGGCAAAAGAAAAAAAAATAGGCCCAACTTTTTTATTTATAAGCTTATCTATAAATCATTAAAAATGAATAATATTTTAAAATCTTGGCGGCTTTCGCTTATATGGCAAATAAAATCAACAAATAAATAAAATCATTCCAGTATAAACACTAGAATCCGTTTATTACCTTTTACAATCGGTATAGAATAGAAAAAAAAAGTAAGATCATTAACAGTCCCGAGTGACACATTACTCTGTAAATTGTTTATCTCTATCTACTAACATTACATGCTATAGGACCAGAAACTGATGATGCGGCTTTTTGCGCGTTTTTCATCTTACGGGAGTCTGACGATCACGTTGCGGTAATCAAGACTCGTTGTTGTGTACGTGACACTGCATATAACCAAATATGAATAAAATAAATAAGAATATGTATGTACGTATATAAATGCATATGAATTGAAAATATTTTTTTTTTAAATTAAACAAAAAGGTATAAAAAGGAAATGTTACGTTTATATATATTTAAGTTTGTTAGGCATTACAATAAAATTCACAATTATAGCACACAGTATTTTTTTTATATAAGTTATAAAATTTTCTTCAAAACACATTTTATTGTCAATCTTTAAGCAGGTTTCAAAATAGTAATAAAAAAATATATATATTAAAACGGTATAGTAAGATTGAATAGTTTTCGGGCAGTTGCTATTAAAAACTGGATCTTTGACAGGTAATTGGTAAGACGTAGAAAGGTAATGTATTATTACATTTTTCATGATCTTTTAAATAATTAAATTGTTATTAAACGTATGACGTTATTCGATATTTGCGCAAACATTCATAAAATTTAAAACAATTTCAACTTCAATTTCCCTCAAACATTAATGCTATTGTCATGTTATAAAGCGTCATGTTTATGGCTATTTTAATTAGGTACACTTGGCTTGACGTATTTATCAAAGCGGGTTTACCAGTCAAAAATTCATGATTTTTAAAAGTCAAATACCTTTAACAGAAAATAATTTTTGTAGTTGCACTAATTAAAGATTACCACTGATTTATCAAGCACCCAATAAGTATTTCATGAAAAGATCACTAAAAAAGATTTACTTTTATTCTGATTTTTCTTTTGAACAAATACTATTCTTTCAAACGAGTTATTTTAATAGATATTTGATAGTAATATAGTTGATTCTTTCAAATTTCCAGAGTAACGTTATATGACTAGTCGTTTAATTGTAAGCGGGAAAATGCTTTGTTCAAAGTAAGGAAATTTTGGCAATTAATAGTAGAAATTTCTTTATATTGAAAAAGTAAGTAAATTTTTTTAAGACGAAAAAGAAGTAAATTTAAATAAAATTCCTCGCACGTTTGAAATTATTTGATAAAATTATATTAATGAAATTAAATATATACTATGGAATAGAGACTTTTAATAGCTTAGTTAGCATATTATAAGCTTTGCAATCCAAATATCAAGGGTTCGATTCCCGTGTCTATCGCACTGAGCTCTCAAGTTTTAGCCCAATATACATTTATTTAAATGTTAAAAAAGGCTTTAAAAATATAAATACAAGACTTACTGATTGGTATTCTCAGATACTTTTTTTTTATGCAATAAAAATATAATAAACTACTTTAATTGTTCATTAAACATTTTAATTTGTATTATGTACATAAACAAAAACAATGTTCATTTTAATAACTTATATTTTTCTAATTTGTAATAATTTATTAAAATTTTAACAAAATTATTTTAAAATAAATGTTGTATACGAAGAGCTCTTTTTTATCAGTTGGTAGCACATCGCATTAAAAACAGCATTATGAACGGGTGGTAAAGAAAATCCAGAGTATTAAATTCGCAAGAAAAAAGCTAGCTGTTTTGAATTATGCTAAATTATATGCCAATTAATATTGAGAACTATTTTAACTCAGTCTTAACATTCATACAATTGATTCGTTAAAAAAAAGTTTTTAATCGCTTTATATTTTCTTCCATACCAACATTTTCAATAGATTAAAGATCCATGTAGAACATTTTTGTTGACTTTTATATAGTTTGTAAATTCTTTAGAGCATTCAAATTTCCTTTATCTCTTAATTTTATATGTTATTAACATTATAAATAAATCAATTTGACCTAAATTTTTAACGCAAATTTTTACTCGAGACAGAAAAAAATTTTTGTATATGTATTTTGAAAACATCTTAAATAATATTCAAAAAGTACTAATAATAAAAATAATATTTAAAAATCTCTACGAAACTGTAAAGAAACTAAATAAAATTTAGATTTAGTCTATTAGAAAATGTATAAACCTTTTTTTTTGTATTAACGAAATTAATTCGATTAAAAAGGTAGTTAAAAATAAAAATAAAAATTTTCATATAATAAATAAAACGTTCTTATACAAAAGCCGTGTTATTCTATTTTTTATTATTATTAAATAATTAAAAAAAATTTTTTATTCCTGCTAGCAGTGGGGGTCTCAAGATAATCTTAAAGAAAATCTAAACCTCTTATCCTCTTATCACTGGAATTTGATATGTATAATAGGATATGGATAATAAGTATTTTATATCATTATCGATTTGTCAGACTTTTCAAATTTAGTTAAATTTTCTCTTATTTTTTTTTATCATAAAAACAATTACTCATTTTGGTTGGCATATTTAAAAAATTAAATATGTAAAACTTAATTTATCCAATTTGTTATTCAAAGCTTTATGTTTGTAAAATCAAAAACATGAGAAAACAACATTTATGTTTGATAACTTTAGTATAAATATAAAAATTGTTTAATGCTAAATAATATTAAAACTAATGCGCTTTATTAATTTTGAATTTTCATATAAATGATTAATGAATCAAAATCGATTTTCTTTGCCTTTTAAAATATTGTTAAATTTTGGGAAATTTTTCAAGTTACGTATAATATCGAATAAAGAAAAAAAATTTATGTGCTACTTGTTATCACGTTTGATTAAATAATAAATGATAAAAAAATTTCAATTAATCGCTTAATTTGATTGGAATATAATTTTTTATATTAACTTTTTGATATATTATTATAAGTATATTTCAGCAAGATCGAACTTGTACTGTCAATTATATCCTCAATTTGTGAATGAAGAGACGACTGAGTCATTCCACATTCTGGATTCATAATTTAAGAATTATTTATAGTTAATATTATTCACTAATAAGTACTTTAGGTTTTTCTTCAATTTTTTAAATTTTGTATAAAAACGAAATTAATTCATATTGCAATAACACATGTTTAAATTGTTTGTTATTACAATAAATCTTATTTGTATAAAAATTTCTACAAACGAAAATAACTTACTTCATTGTAAAAATAAATAAAATATTGTAAGTCATATAATTGTAGTTATGTAATATTTAGTAGTATCATTACAAGCTGTTCGACATTATTTTTAGTGTATATCATATACTATCTTTTTACGGTAACACCCCAGCAATGTGCGCAGTTCAAATATTTGACAAAGATTTTCTTAAAGCTGAATGTTAGAGGAGTCTCTTACATCCGTCTATTTCCGGCCTATTTTTCTTGCTTTCGTGTACATAAGACTTTAATCGATCGCTCTTTTTTCTTTTTCTTCGTCTACCTTTCTTTACTGCTTTTTAAACGATACCATTGTGTTTTAAATTAAAAATTTGAATTTTAAGTGATTTTTTCAATCAAGTGCATTAATTGGGTCAATGTAATAAAATAATAAATTATATTATCATGACAAATAATTATAAATTAAATGTGATGTGAGGTATTTTAAATAATCATAAAATCTTTATGATTATCTTTTTAACAAAATTAAAATTTTATGCTATAGATTTTATTTATCAATACTGTACATCTAATAATGTTTAAAGTTTGATCATAAATAAAAAAAAAGTATTTTTCAAGTGTACAATTTTTTACACATTTGTTTATTTTACTTCCGTCATTTGAATTGAAGATTTATTTGTACTCTCTTGGAAAATGAATTGATTACATAGTTATACGATCTCATAGTGTAAGTTAGAATTATATTGATTGATCCTGTCACCATCAGTTTGTAAGTCTACTTACTGACTACGCTATAAAAAATTGTTTATTTTAATTACTTTGAAAGCCGGCCATTACTCAATAAAATCAGAGGGGGCTTGGCTTCTTTTGTTGGTATCGCGCACCAATCTTTGATTTTTTCTTAAATGAATAAATTTTTCTTGGCTTTATTTACAAACAATTTATCTTTGTATTCAATAATTTTGTGAATAATAATTATTTTTGATTGTTAAAATTATTTAATTATATTTTTAACATTAAAATTAATATCTGATATTTCATTTATTAAATCAAGAAATATAAGTATAAATTTCGCAATGCTAAATTATTGATAAATCATGACTTATCTCTCAGCACGTGTAATTTAAAAACAAATAAGAAAATAACAATAATAATATAGTACATTTAATATTCGCTTGCAAAATTTTTACGCCCTTAATATTACATAGAAGTTTTTAATATAATTTTATATTTTTTGCATAGTTTTTTTAATACTTCATGTAGCATATTTTAGCCTGAGAGTTTGAGAAATAATAATGGACGCGTGGAATTGAACAGATGACCGATGGATTGCGAGGCCTGTTTCAAACCTTTACGATTAAAAAAAATTATTTTAAAGTACAATGGCTTTGGACTATAAAAAAACAATAAATCATACATATTATTACTTATTCCTTAAAATTTTTTTTAAAAATCGATCTGGTTTTAATTTTTTATAAAAAATAATAAAATTGTAATTTTACTTATTATTAATAGTTAAACTTATTATCAGTAGAAAATAAAAAAAAATTGTTTAAATATTAGAAACAATTGTTGACAAATAATGTTATTATTCTGAAAAAGTGAGAAGTTCGGCGACCCTTTAAGCTTAACTCTGACGCAAAGATGAATACTCGAGACAAACTTTAACTCGTGGTGATACTGTCACAGCTCGGCTTAACCTTGACCTTTAGTTTCTTTTTATTCTCAGAATTTCATCAGGGTACTAGCTTTTTTCACAGCGACAACAATTGTGAAACAACAAATGTATATATATTTTTTTTATAATCTTCTGCGAGCAAAAAGATAATAGTTGCTCTGTTAAAGAATATTAATAAAAAATTTTATATTTAATTTTACAGATTTATAAAATTATTTTTTTTTGTAAAAAAAATAAAGGATATTTTTCTTTTGATTAAAGTAAAATAAAGTATTACGATGACAATATTTCTTAAAAAATTCAGCGTGACACTGCCTATCAAGTTTAGCAATATCAGCATATAGTTGTTATAAAAGAAAGTTATTGCTACTTTAATCAATTCTTTAAATAAGGAAAATATCACTTCTTAAATATAAAAAATTACATTCTATTTTAATTGCTGATTGAAATATCTTATAATTAGGTAAATCAATTAAATACTTTACAACTTATTTAATTATTAATTAATATTTATTATAATATGTAACGATACACTAATTTTACTTAATAAAGTTCAGTATTACATATAAACAATAATTTACAAATTTATATTTAAATTTCCTTATTGTTACAAGTGTAAAATTCATTTTAATGACCATCAATCATTTTCTTGCAAAATTTTATATTTACTCAAATGTTATCGGAATAACTTTTTTTGATGAAAAAAGTTTTGTAATGTATTATCAAATATTTTATTGATTTTGGTTGCTGAATAATCGCATACAAATTCGGAAAAAAACACTTTTTTTCAACGTCTAATTTTTCTTATATAGTACAGTTTTAGCAATATCATTATTAAATGAAATTTATCTTAATTTATTTTTTTTAAGTACTGCTTATCTTTAACTGCAATCGAATGATTCAATATAAATCAGTTTTATTTCATTAAAATTGCCATGTGCATCAATTCCATCAGATGTGACTACAAAGTAAGCTCTACGTAAAGTAAATGATGCAACGTTAATGAAACAGTAAATCTTTTAATCTGTTTTACAGACTTATTGCTTACTTTCAAGAAGTTATCATAGCTTAGTTAATTAATCATTTATTTATTTTAATAATGAAGATGATTATAAACTGTCATAAAATTAAATGATTTTTGTATTTCATGTATGATTGCACTTGCATAAAAGAGATATCTGTAATCTAAAGCATAAACCAAAAATTTCCAGTCGTTCGACCAATAAATTATAATTTTCCTCTTTCGTCATGCCATTTATCTTCTTCGAATAACGTAAGCATTGCAGGTGTTGCCAAATATATCCATGACTTTATTTTTAGTATTTAAAAAAAATAATTTCTTAGAAATAAGTTTAAGATTAATTAGAGGCTTATTATTTTAAGTATTTTTAATAATAATAAGAATAAGTTTTTATTTAAAAAAAGAAAGAAATGTAGTAAAGCAGTGTTTAGACCATTTATCTTTATCTAATTTTTTTTTTTAACAGCATAGGTAATCCATTTATTTTTAAATTTAAAACTGAATGAGCATTGTCATGGAAGTATATTTTAAAAAAAATTGTAGTCACGTAATTTACGTAGTTTAAAATTTAATAAAAAAAAACATTTTGTGACGTAAATTTTCTTTTATCGCATCTCATTTTTTTACTTTTAAATACAGAGATATGTGTACAGATGTAAATTGTTATGGAAAGGTAGTCCATGAACTTGAAAGAGCACAAAGAATGTAATGTGCCACACATAAGTCATCTTTTCATATATTTTGTATTCATATTTTGGTTTCTTTCACATAAACACTTTTGTTACTATTATTTTTTTTTTCTGTGAATAAAAATTAAACATTCATTGATAGCATATGTTGAAGAGCATTGTTATGTTTATTTTGAAAAAAA
This sequence comes from Leptomastidea abnormis, assembly GCA_030522805.1. Classification (NCBI taxonomy): domain Eukaryota; kingdom Metazoa; phylum Arthropoda; class Insecta; order Hymenoptera; family Encyrtidae; genus Leptomastidea; species Leptomastidea abnormis. Next base: position 18,587 of record JAPYZE010001321.1, on the reverse strand, counting down.
GATAAAACTACTCTGATGCTGAATTTATTAAATGAATTCAAATTAATATTGATTGTTTTTATTATTTTAAATTTCAATTTGTTACTATAAGAATCTAATGTGTAAAAACTAAAATAGTTTGAATATAATAGAACGATTGTGAAAAGTTTCTTAAAATGTATCGAGAATATTCTAGTTTATATAAGGTCAAGTTTTATTTTAGACTTAATAAATTTCAAGTATCCGATCACGAGTAATTTTAAGAAAATCATTTATAGGTATAATGCAAAAAAGAGATTATTTATTAAAAAATCATCAAATAATGTAACAAAATTTATTTCAAATTATTTGTATAACATTAATTTAGTCACACGATTGAATTTTTCATGACTTGTACATTTTTTTTTTCAAGAATTATAAGGAAAGTAAGCATAGGTATTAGATCAAATTCACCATTTTTTTTATCGTAATCTTCATGTCATCATTCTACTTTGATAGTCAGCAGTTCAACACGCGTCAAGATATACTTGATACTTTTCGGTTCTTTTAATTTTAATCTCATGTTACAACTGCCTAAAATTTAAGTCACGTGGCAAGTAGCTTTAAATTCATAGTAGACAATTGTTTTTTTAATTGGTTCTGATAAACCTTTTATTAAAAGCAAGCACTTAAAAATGTCGATTAGCAGCTAGAAAAAAAAAATATCCCTTAGATTTAATTTAAATATCACTTTAATAATATAATTACTAAAATAAATCTTAATTTACGTCTAATAATTAATTTATTTAAAAATTAAACAAATTTTAAATCATTTTAATTTTTTTAAAAATAATTTTCGGTAAAAAAATGTAACAGTCCTATCGTCTTTATAATAAATTATAACAGCGGTCTGACTTTTATAAAAAGATATGTCTAATTCCAAGAAATGACACTTATACGATACCCGATCGACTCGTAATAAAATGTGCACGTTCGCTGATGTCTCAGCGAGAAACGAGGATCGGTCCCTTCTAGAACGTCAAACTTGTAAAGCACGTGATCACATACTGTATAACTCGTGTCTTTAAGGAATATGTAACGAATTTAACACTACAGACGTCATTACTTGGAATTTATTTTTTTTTTTTAACTTGCAACAGCATAATATATTTTTTTTTTGGCGAATGATCTTTTTTAGACCCTCTATACTATTGGAGTTTTTTTCTTTAACTTCATACATTATTGAAACTACATTACGTATGTTTCTTGCTATTCTCATTTTTTTTTTCAGGAAAATTCGATGCTTTAAATATTTACTGCGCAAGTAATAATAGCAAATGAGCAAAGTGTTTAATTTTATTTCATAAGTCTATTTTTTTTCATTTTTATCATTCTGTATTAATTACGTCGTTTTAATTCTACATTTAAGTTGTTCAAATTATCATCATTTTCTTCGACCTTACTCTTTCGTCAGCTAAAGTTTGTCACATATCTAGCTCGTTTACTAATTAATCGTACGTTCCATCTAGTCTTTCTATAAAAACTCTGACTTTGAATTTACGAACAAATTATTTTATAAAAAATTTAATTAAATAATCAATCAAAAATTAAAATATTTAGGAAAAAATTAATTGCATTAAAATTCTTCTCTCAATCTCACTCTTAAATTCCAAAAAAAAAATTTTTTACATGTAATCCTTGTCCTAACAGAGCTCCATCAAATTACAATATTTTAATACAAAATATCGTATCGAAGTAGCTTTCTTACCAATGAGCCTAACAACGCGTTCGTTACCCGTCGTATTACAGAGATATCTCATTGATGACGAGGGTAACATTACCGTGGGTTGCTTTGCAAAGCCAACGTGTTACGTCGTGTGTTATGTGAATATGCATGTGTGTGTGTGTGTGTGTGTAAGTGTGGGTTATGTGGGCGTGTGAGTAATAAACGCTGCCGCGCGCGTCTAAGATAACAAATCAATAAGCCTCGCATTGCTGGGTAATCTTAGTGATTTTATCAATAGGCCGCATGTATATCGTGATATATGTCAAAATGCAAGAGTGTGAGAGTTTAAAAAGTTATATGTTATATGTGTGAATGATGACGGGTGAATGAGCTGGATTGACGATCCCAGGAACTTTAAATAACTTGTACATATGAGTATGATGTTTGTGTTCTACGAAAGTAGGATAATTTGACGTAAGTGTGCTATATAAATTTGATTTGTGCTGTTAAAAAATTTGAAAATTTTTATATGAAACTTGAACAGTAAAAAGAGTATCAAAAATATGTGTTTATGTTGATCTATTTTCGAATTATTATAATTTGATCTATTTTTTTTATGAAATCTGGTTTTTCATAATGATTTTTGTATCAACTAAAATTTTTTTAACACACTCTGCCTAGAAAAAATTCCATAGAATATTAGTTCGTAGCAAAAACTCAAAATTGAACAAATTTAAGTTATTTTTAATGCTAATCAGTACAGGTATAATCACGATATGTGTGTATTTGTCTTTCCTAAAATTTCCCCACATTTTTTTTATCGCATAAAAGTTACCCAACTTTTTATTGCGTGCTTTCTTGTAAAATCACATCACATGATTTTTTCTCAAAAAATACTTGATAAATTTTTATCAAAACAACCGTATAATAATACAGTTAAGCAAGAACCTTAGCAAAGTGTTTTTGCAATTTTTAAAATTACAAGTCAATTTAAGTTTGGAATTTTTTTTTAATTTTAATAAATTTTTAAATAAAAACACTTTAAAATAGAATTTATCATGATCGGAAACGGTATTTATTAACAATTATTTCTAAACATAAATTTTTTAATTTAAGCTCAAAGTACAGTCTAACAAGTATATCGTTTAAATAATCAGTTACGAATTATTTGTTGAATGAGGAATAAATGTTAATCGATAAAAAAAATCTTATTGCGTATTTAATTTTTTATTTGATTATATATGTACTATAAATTTTTCCGATAAAAGATTTCTGTCAAAGATATTTTGATTATCATATCTTTGAAGAATCTCGTTTGTTTCATTCTTTAATCTGCCCAAAAAATATATCCATATTATAAAGATAAGCATTGAAAAAATTTTCTATAATTTACCAAATCATATTTATAAGAAGATAATAATAAAATTAATACTGGTCTTTTATTTATAATTTGAAATTGCCACTGCGATAATAATGATACAGGGACTCGTTTTACGAGCCAATAATTACGTGAGCAACTTTAACGCCTTGTATACTGATAAAAAATTAAAAACATCGCAGAATAATATGAACATATATCCATTTGTTTTATTATGATTTAAAATCAATCCTGAGTCACTGTAACCAAAATGACGATAAATACAGTTAAGGTTCAAGGCATGAACTCTAATTATCTGTTAGTAAAATAATTGAAAGCTTTAAAATTTTAATAATTCGGAACAATTATTTTTTTTTCATAATTTAATTATTTCCAAATCATTAATGGTAATCATAAATTTAATTTATAATATATATTGAATAAATTAAAAAAAATTAATACTTGTATTATTAATTGCAATGAATTTAACAAAAACTTAGCCGCAGTAAACATAATTATTTTGTTAAAGCTTGTCATTCATAATGCGGTATTCATGATAAATAGCACAGCAGTATAGTAAAATAAGCACAATCATTGGTGTTTGGAATAATCTTTAATAAAATGCTTTACTTTCTCTTAATATTACTACTAATTTATGCAAGCTTCTCTTTCTTAGAATCCTAATCATAAGTTTTTTTCTTCAAAGTAGTTTGTTGACTGAAAAATAATTTTTGCTTTTCTTTCTGATGCAATTTTTCACCAAGTGATTTTATTAAATTATAGATAAAATTTATCGTCATTTGAATATTTTGGAATTCCTTAAAACCGTGTGGTTTTATAAAAATATAAAAAATATCTATCTGGATAATCTGATAGATTTTTAAGTAACGCTTTAAAATTTAGTAAAAGGTAGTAAATGTATAAACAGCCTGTGCCAATAAAATTAAAAAAAAATATATTTTATTTTTTATTTGAATTTTTAGCCTATTAATGCGATATTTGTTTAAATATCTAAAAATTATTTTTGCATCAATATATTAAAAAATAAAATTATTAAAATTATAATTTGTATAAAAATTTAGAGTGTGTTTTAGAGTACTGTAATAAATTCTGAAAAATTAATAGAGATAAACAATTTTTAAAAGTCATTCATGCAATGCCGGAAATTGATAATAAACAATTAAGTCATCAATAAATACAACATTTCATTCAAATAAGATTAGGTTGAGGAAATGGAATTCTTATTTTTTTTATTAAAAAAAAATAATATAAATCAAATTATTATAATAAAAGTTAACCCTCGTTAATATAACAATATCTTTACAAGTGCTGTTTTATTCCGAAACGACTTTATACATATATCATAGTATTTGCAACCGTGCTTTCGATAACATGTAAGTTACTCACAATAATATTTTGCACAAAACAAAGATGTTAAATTTTTAAATTTATCTTTTTACGTTAGATTAAATTATTGCATTTAATAAACATTTCATAATTATAAATTCCAATTAGTTATAATGAATTTGACGATATTACTCGATAGAAACTAAATATATTATAAAGTACATAACAATAATTTTCTTTTATATTAAATTTTATATTAAAAATATAGATCAATTTTTTTAAAATAAAAATAAATTCATTAAAATCGGTAAAGCACAACCAAATATACTTTGTCAAGCAAGTTCATACAAACTCGTTAACACCGTTTAATTCACCTAACTTTTATTCTCTCAAAAAATTTAATAGCCTTACAAACAATAATTACCTCAAATTAAAAAAAAAAAAGATATTAAAAACTAAACTATTTCACTTTCACACGCAACAATATTCAAAAGCAGTCATTAGTCATTAGTCAACGATCTCTCTTTCTCACTTTTTCTCTCTTCCAGAAAGAAATTAACGTTTAGCAAGAGATAAAAGCCCCTCGTTTTATCTCATGCAACTCCTTCCCATTTTCTTCCTCTCTTTCTCTTACGATAATATACAACATTTCGACAATCCACTTAACCTTTCTTAACTACCAATGTCGCTTAATATCGGTCTCCAGCATGTGCATCTTGTGCTTGCAAAATTCAATCTTTACTTGCAAATATTGACTGAAAGTTAATTTTATTCATCTAATTATGCTTCCTAAACCTTCTTTTCCTCAAGTAAAACTTAATTTATTTCAATAAAATGGTACACACCATGTATATTTCTACAATTAATTTATAAAATAAAAAAAACTGTACAAAAAAAAAAAAAAGAAAATTTTCCATGAATTAAATAAATTTTGCAAATATTGTTCTTTAGAGCCCTTTGAAGTGCCGCCTAATATTGTAAATACATACGTAACGTGTATACACGCGCGCCAAAATTAAATTCAAATCGCAGTCATCGACTGCCTTATTCTTATATTATATGAATGAGTATTTTACAACGCGGGGGAGGTACTTTTAAGAAATGCAATTTGAATACCAAAGCTCTAATGATACGTATACGTATTCTAGACATCCACATATATATATATATATATATATATATATATATATATATATATATATATATTATATACCAAACGAGACGTAAACTTATAAAGGATCAACTTTCGCGTACAAAAGTGTGGGGTGTATACCTACGTCAGCGACGCGTCTTAAGAGTACCTATATATACCGACACGCGCATCACAAGTACGATAAAAGAAGAAAAAAAAACACAAACTTTCCTCTCAGCGCTTTTTCGTATTATAATATACACACATATAAATATTAAACTTATAATGTGCTTGCACGAGTTTCTTATGGAGGAGCGCTGGCCCCTCTATAGCGATATAGATAAGCGCACGCGTTTGTCACGAGGCGCCGTGAGATCCACGTTGACAAGAATAAAAAGAAAGAGAATTAAAAAAGAATAAGAAAAAAAACACCACTGAGAGAACATATAGGTATAGTATACTTACACTTTGAGAGCGCACATGTTTTATCATGGTACCTATATAGCTATTTCCCCGCATGTCTCCCCCGCTATATATATGATATATTTGAACGTCCCTCTCGTCTGGATATATAATGAGGGGGAGGAGAAAGAGGTATGCAAGAAAGAGAAAGAGATATAATATAGGTACCTATAGAAAGGGAGAGTGAAGTGAGTTTTTTAGCCAACAGTGGTGGCGGCGCTTAGATCCGAAGTCATCACGTGGGTTTTACGAAGCCGGCCGACCGGTAACGATCTTACCCGAGGTATAAGTATATTCAGTCGTACACTGCCGACCCGAGATTATAAATAGCGGCGGGCCGGTGCGGGGGGACCTCTTCCTCGAGCGGCGCGAGCGAGCTCTAGCTATATATATTAGAGCCCCTCTTACTCTCTTTCGCTCTCTCTTTCTTTTCAATTCGCAATATATACATAGTTACGTATTAACCTACACTTTGCTAAATACATAAGAAAGAGAAAGAAAACTACTGTGCGAATTAAAAAAAAAACCGATAAAGAGGGTATAGGTAAAGGAAAGTGAGATAGAAAAAAAGAGTGCGCGAGCTTGAGTGCGCGAGAGGAGAGCGTGAAGAGGAGAACGTGGGGAAAGGAAACGGCAACGACGACGACGACGAATTGGCCCCCAGGCACACTGGTGGCTGCTGGCAGTCAAGTAGAGCAAGAGAGCCGGAGCGCCGCCGCGCATTTGCAAACGCACGCTTGACTCGATAATACCTATTACACCTTCGGCTGCTGCCTGCTGCTATACTCTTTTTCAAAACGGAGCAAGACACAGTTGTTGTAATACACATAATACAGCAGCAACAAGACAACAGTAGCACATATACCTAACAGTTATTAAAGTGCCAACAGTAGCAGAGTAGAGCAGCAACAAACAACCCACCCGCAATATACGTTTCGGGAGTGCGTTGCTCCGTTTTTAATAACGCGCCCGTCGTCGTCGTCATCCGCTCGTGGCTTCCAAAGTTATATATCAAAAGTTTGTCATCTGTGTGATTGAAGAGAGGAGTGTGACCTGTAACTAGTAGTAAACCTAAAAGAAGCAGCAGCTGATATTACACACCTATAGCTTACCTGCAACGTGTTCGATTGTCGTCGATCGAATCATAAGGCCAGTCATAAATTAAGAGGAGAAGAAGGGATACACATTATAGAGTGAGATAGAAAGTTCTCTCTCTCTCCCTCTTTCGTTCTATATAGCTCAGCTGCTGGTTTTGTTGAGGGGGTCCTCATCTCATCAATATATACATACATATACATATATAGATATATAACTGCCAGCAAGCCGGGGGGTATATATAAAGGCAGAGGAAAAGAAGAAGAATAAGAAGGAGAAGAGTAGTATAAGTAAGTAGAGGAGAGAAGAGAGAGACATAATAAACGCGCCGGGCGTCACATCATCACTACGGAGTCGACTTCGGCGCAGGCGCTTGCTGCCGGTGGAGGCAACCATCAGGACGAGACAAGATCGCGTAAGAGACGTCGTAGAACATCATCATCGTCGTCGTCATCGCCTGGAAGAGCAGCAACAGTAGTTGTAGCAACAGCAACAACATCAGCAGTAGCAACGATTCAGTCATCATCAGGAAGTGGAGCAGTAGTTGTTGAGGAGGCAGAAGGTAGTTGTAGCAGTAGCAGTAGCAGTAGCAGCAGCAGTAACAACAGTACAATAGTCGCAATGCCGGAGAACGCACACCATATGAACGGCTATGCCAACGGTCATACGCCACCCGAGTTACAACAGGACACCAGCTTTCTATTTACCTCGGAGTCGGTTGGCGAGGGACATCCAGGTAAATAGATACACACATTTTTATTATCAGACCTGTAAAGTTCTCCTCTTTTCATTACTCCTCTTCTCCATTCCTCGTTCTTTATTTTCTTCTATATTTATACTAGACTATAGAAAATTGGAGTAATAGCACACACCTATGCAAATATTCCCTCCTTCCTCCTCACCACCCTTGTCTACGACTCCGAATTTTATACCAGACTATATACTGTGTAGGTGTACATACATTATAGGTTATTGCGAGATATATCCCATAAGTGCTATCTCTCTTTCTCTCTTACTCTTATTCTTTTTATATACTTATATATATGCTCTTACCGAACACGCGAATGGAACATGTGCTAGTGTGGCGCGCTACAAGCGCGGGCGCGAGCGCGTGCACGTTATAATTCTTTCCGCCATGAGCCATGCGAGAGATAGAGAGAGAGAGAGAGAAAGAGGCGCGCGGGGGGGCATACTTTTTTAACACACGCGTTTATTATAAAAACTCTCTCACGTAAATTCTCATTGTTCTGTCCTTTTCTACTTATCTATCGTATCATATCATGTCTGTATATTTATATGCGCGTGGCTTTTCATGCCTTCTGCTCCGATTTGATACAGACATTATATAGAGACATACATATTAAGTATATGCAAGAATAAGCAACTGTTGGCTGCCAGAAGAAGAAACGTTTGTTGTATGTAGGTACACGTAATTCTCTCTCTCTCTTTTTCTCACTTTGTGGTTACTTACATATATCTATTTTATAGGTATATGCTGCAGAGATGTGGCGTCAACGGCCTCAGTATAAGTAGATTCTCTATCTCTGTCTTTTGCTAAATCTCGAGTTACCGGAGAGCTGCACTGTATACTGCTGCTCCGACTAGCAGAAGGCTATATATACGAAGAAACCGAGCGTCCTAAAATTGCTCCGATGCACTTTACGTGCATAATATACAGTAATACCTATCCATTTGCATTTGCAGAAACTAACAATAAGAGCCGGTACCAAATTTTATTACCTGAGCCTTCGCATTTGTAAAATTCTCTTCTTTTTCTGTCTAGCAAGGCGTCTTCCTTTAGCTTAACAAAGTTATAGGTATATACCATTTCAGTTAGACCCTCTTAAAATCTCGCGAGATTATAAATGTGTATATATATCTTAGATGAGAGGCATGGGGGGGGGGAACCAACCGCTTGACCTCGCACGCTGACCGAACAGCCGAGAAGAAGTTACTTCAGCAGAGAAAGAGAAGAGAAGGAGAAAACGTATACGAATAGGAAAAGATAGCTTTGCAGAGAGTGAGAGGAAGCGTTGCCATGTGCTCTCTACAACTCTCGGATTCTCTCTTTCTCTCTCTCTCTCTCTCTCTCTCTCTCTCTCTCTCTTGGCTGCGCTGCGATGACCTGCCGCGTGCGGAAGATTAGCCACCGCAGACGCTGTGTGGTTCTGGTCTTTTTGCTTTTCACATGTGTTGCTTCTGCTGCTCCGCTTTGCTCTGCTCTCAAGCATTTATATATGTATATGTGTATGAGTATGCATGCGTGCAAGCATCCACAAATTCTCTCTCTCTCTCTCTCTCTCTCTCTCTCTCTGCTGATGATGGTAGCTTTTGCTGCCAAGCGCGAGATACCGATTCCTCACCCAGCAGCGCGCCACTGTGCCGCATACACAAGAAACTTGGAGGCCTCTAAGTGGCCGGTTCTCTCTCTCTCTCTTTCTCTCTTTGATCTGAAAGGGAAAAAGAAAAGGAACGCGTGGGATACCACACGCATCTCTCTCTCTCTCTCTCTCTCTCTCTCTCTCTCTAGCTCTTTCTGGTCATCATTCCTCTTTCTATCTTTCCTCCTACATGTGTATATATATATCTTATGTATGTACTTTCTTGTCCCGGTTGCTATCGCGACTGAGGAAAATTTTTCGCCCTGGGCCTCTTTCTCAAGTATATATATAATGCGGTGGGTCTTACGAAATAATGAGCGAGCGAGCCGGGAGAGCAAGAATCTTATTGTATTGCTTAATATAAACGAGCAAAAAAAGATCGATGCTTTGATTAGATATACATTATATTGGCAATTAATATATATTTACGATTCCTGGAATGATCTCTCTGGTGAACCGATTTGAATGAATTGTGATGTATGTATGTATGTATACTTGGTATCAATGATAATATATAACTTTTCCTTGTTCCTTTTCTTCTCCTTCTTTTCTTTCTTTACGGACCACCAAAGTACAATAGATGCACGGTTACTCTATACCTTGACTTTTTTTTTCGTTGCAGATAAAATGTGCGACCAGATTAGCGATGCTATATTGGATGCGCATTTGAAGCAGGACCCAGATGCCAAAGTAGCTTGTGGTAATTGTTAACGCTATTGTTTTATTTTTATTTTGGAATGTGCTTATTATATTTTGTTTTCAAGCGTATAATAACTCTACGTGGTAATTTTTTAATTTTATATTTTAACTGATGATTAATTTTAGAAACGGTGACGAAGACGGGAATGGTATTGTTATGTGGTGAGATTACGTCGAAGGCTGTTGTGGATTATCAAAAAATTGTTCGAGATACCGTTAAACACATTGGCTATGACGATTCATCAAAAGGTAAAGTATCAACTTTAATTTTTTTTCATTAATACTTTTGGGATATAGGATTATTATTAATATACAGATAGATTGTTTAAAAAAATAAGGATTGTTTAAAAAAAGTGGGGAACAGATTTATTGTGTAATCAAGCTGCATTAAAAAAAAAATGAGCAGTAAATTTTTATTTATTTAAACGTTCAATTTCGAAGAAAGAATTTTAATTTTAATAGTTTTATTCGTCAAGTTCTTTTTTTATCTTAAAAAAAAAATTCATATGTAAATGATAAAATTTTAATTTATGAAAATTGTATACTATGTGCTTATTTGGTTATTTTTAAAGGAAGATACGGTGTAGCATCTACATTAATTAATATTACTTTGAATTCTATAAAAACCGAATATATTCTGATGCAATAGAGTCTAAATTTACGCTTACAGTTCTAATTGCTATTTGACTGAATGACGTAATATTATTACAATTAATTTTTTAAATAAAATACAATTTAATTTTTTAAATTAAATACAATTACTCATGAAATATTTAGTCATTGAATGTATTAAGAGCAAAAATGTATTAAAAGAAAAATGAGCTCCGGCGTAGCTCGATTGGTAAAGCGTAGGATTCATAATCTACATGTCGTGGGTTCGATTCCAGCTCCCATCGATGTCAATATGCGGGCCCCTAGTTTTACTTAAAAATTGTTTGTCATTCAATGATGTTATCTGTATTTGCTACTCTTGATTGCCATGATGTCAAATAATACTGAGAATGACTTTTTAAAAAATTATAATTAATTATATAAAAATCATTTCTGTTTTAAGTCATTGTTTAGTTGATGTCAATTACATAAAACTTGGTTACAAAATTTTTTATTTTTAAGTATATTACTAATTATTTTATTAATGACTTATTATTATGATTCAATTTTTATTAATTTATTAAAGTTTATCATCGTGTGTTGAAGTTAGTTTTTATTTTATTGTATCAGAAAATATTTACAATTGTAATATAATATTTACATCTAAATATTAACTTGTATAATACAATTAATTTTATTTTCAATATTCTTTATTTTTCAATTCGTTAGAACGCCATTAAAAGATATTGAATAATATTCTATTGAGATATAAAAAAATATAATCTTTAAATTTATAAATTATTATAAAAAAATTAAAACAAAAATGCTAAACAAATATTTTGTGATTTTGGAACTTGAAAGACAAATATACAAGTAAAAAGTAAAAAAATAAAAAAATTTTAAGAACATATAATGTATGCGTTATAATGCTGGTGGCAGGATTTGATTGGCGTACGTTGAATCTTTTGGTGGCACTCGAGCAACAATCGCCGGATATCGCAAACGGCGTTCACGTTGCCAGAGAAGAAACGGATTTGGGCGCAGGCGATCAGGTACAGATTACCATTCGCAGCCTGTGCCACAGAGCAGCAGAGAGTTATATATTTATAAAAATTTAACAAAAAAAAAAAAAACTACGTATTATTAAAATGAGTCATACCAATTTTTCAAATGACCAAAACTTATAAAAATGAATATAAAGAGTGCGCTAAAATTGGAATATTTTCACATTTCAAAATCATTTAGATAGGCTTATCACACATTAACGCTGGACAAGAGGATCCATTTTAAATCATTGAAAGAAAAAAATATATAACATTAAATTCATTCATGCAACATTAAATATTTAATCATTGAGATAATTTGTAGACAGCGCAAATTGTGAGGCAGGATCGTTTTACTGTGTAAAATTGAGAGTCTCAGAAATTAATGAAAATCTGAAGCTGACTGTCAATCGATTTCCGCAGGTTTTGACTACAAGCTGTGCAGCGTTTTGTTGGCGCTCGATGCTCAGTCACCAAATATCGCAGCGGGCGTACACGAGAATCGTAGCGATGAAGAAGTCGGTGCTGGCGATCAGGTTATTTATTGTTCAAAAATCGGCTGTTCGGATATTGTTTTATTGTTTGTTTTCTCTTTTTTTTTTTAAATTTTTTTTTTATTTTATTTCTGGACTGGCTGAATCTGTAGTTGTGTCTAACGGTTTTATTATATCAGGTCCTTATTTTTATATCTAATAAATCTTTTCTTATTTTTTTCTTTTTTTTTAGTTTTTAAATTATTATTTGTGTTAGTAGTTTTTATTTTTATTTGTTTCATAATTTAGGCTTCCTCCTTCTACCACAATCAAAGTTGTACACACAGTGGTGATTGGTTGTAACAAAGAAAAAAACATGTACATATTGTTTATTATTTTATTTTATCTGGATCCTTTTAGTCTTTCTATTTTACACTGAACACCTGTAATGCATGTAAATGTACATAGACTTCACGTATCATTGTATATAATGTAGTAATTGTAGCATAGCTGCGCACCATGGTCATTATACTTATTTGCACTATTCTTTGTGAATAATTTTTTTTTTCAATTCTATACTGCTCTCTCAGGCTCTAATTTTAATCTGCTTCATTTTTAGTTTGTAGCCATGTATTTCTTTGACTTACTTGTTTATGACTCTAAAATTGCATTTTTTAATATTAAAAACAAATGTATTTTTAAAGAAGTATTTCATTTGATGATGCAATTTTTTTATGTGCTACTTATAAATGCCACAATCAAAAATTAGTCAAAATATGAAACAATAAAATTTAAGTTTTACTGTCTCAAAGCAAAAATATAATTTTGTAAAATAATTAACAATTTTATACAAAAAGACAGTAAGTCATTGAAAAATCATTAAATATGTATAATACAGATTATTGACACTAATCTTAAAAATAATTTTGTTTTTCTTTTTTTTTTACTAAACTTTTTTTTATTGTGTTAAATTGTTTAATTGTTTTAACAAATTCTTATAGATTTTTAAATTTTTTTATATAGGGTTTGATGTTTGGCTATGCTACCGATGAAACAGATGAATGTATGCCACTGACAGTGGTGCTAGCACACAGATTAAACCAAAAAATCGCTGAGCTAAGACGAAGCGGCGAACTATGGTGGGCTCGCCCTGATTCCAAAACTCAGGTAAATATTTATATATTCATTTTACTAAAGGATTTTTATTATTAAGTAATTTTGTTTCATAGTATTAAATATTTTCTTCAAAATATTTGGTTTAGACAATGAAAATGTTGTTTTTTAAAAAACATTTTTTTCTCAATATTGTAGGTCACTTGTGAATATATAATGGATCATGGAGCATGCGTTCCCATCAGGGTTCACACAGTAGTTGTTTCACTACAGCACAGTGAAAAGATTTCACTTGAGGATCTTCGCAAAGCTATCATGGAGAAGGTTATCAAAGAAGTCATTCCAGCTCGATACCTTGATGACAAAACGGTTTTCCATGTTAATCCTTGCGGTCTTTTTATTATTGGTGGTCCACAGGTAAATTTTTCTTTTAAAAATAAAATATTTTTAAATAAAAAGTTTGTCATTCAAATGATGTTTAATGTATGTATTTGCTACTCTTGAATGCCATGATGTGAACACATTTCTGAGAATGACTCTTTAATATTATTTTCTTTTTCTTATAAAAAAAAATTAATAATAAGTGTTTTTCTTAAACATATAAGTAAAAAAATATAAATTTTTTATATTAATGTAAAATAATTACAGAGCGATGCAGGTCTTACTGGTCGTAAAATCATTGTTGATACTTATGGAGGCTGGGGAGCTCATGGAGGTGGAGCTTTCTCTGGAAAAGATTTCACTAAAGTTGATAGATCTGCAGCATATGCAGCTAGATGGGTTGCTAAGTCTTTAGTTAAAGCTGGTCTTTGCAGGCGCTGCTTGGTTCAGGTAAATTTTATTTTCAATTGTCTTATAATAATATTAAAATTAAAATTTATAATTATACAATTTAATTATGATTTTATTAAAAACAAAAATACAATATAAAATTTAATTTCACAGGTATCTTATGCGATTGGTGTAGCAGAACCTTTATCCATTACTGTATTTGATTATGGCACATCAAAACTTTCGCAAAGCCAGCTTTTAAAAATAGTAAATAAAAACTTTGATCTACGCCCCGGAAAAATTGTCAAGTAAATATATATATACAAAACGATGTACATAAATTAACAGATTTATTGATAACTTTAATGAAATATTATTTTTCTTTTTTCAGGGAACTTAATCTTCGAAACCCAATATACCAACAAACAAGTACTTATGGCCACTTTGGACGGGACTGCTTTAGTTGGGAACAACCAAAATCTCTGATCCTCGATTGATGAGAGACTTAGCCCCAAACTGTTTAAACGTTTTTAACTTAAAAGGCCTTTTATCCGTTTGTCTTATTCCGTTTTCTTCAAACTTTCTATCATCCTCTCTTCTCTCTTCTCTTCTGGGATCCTTCTGCAAGTGCATAAAACTTAAGTGTCGTTGGAGACTTTCCTACTTAATGAGAAAACCCTGCCACTTTAGACGCGTGAAGAAAGTTAAAAAATTTGAATGAATTTATCTCCGTCGATGATTGTTCGGCGCGAAAGTGGTGCACTGTATTTTTCCACATGGTCGCGTCTTTAGTTTAACAGAAATGTAGACAAGATTTAGTACAAATTTCGACGTTCCCCTGCGCCAAGTCAAGCCAGGAAAAAAAAAATAATGTTGAGGCGCTTTGCCACGTTAAACAAGGGAAAAGAAAAGAGCGAAAAGAAGAGCACGGAGGCGAGAGTCGAAAGCATGGTGCTTTGCTACGTATCGTCCCTCGATTACTCCTACCTTCCTCTCCAAGTAATGTCAAGGAAATTCACAAAAAGAGCAAATTGTAATTCCCAGACACTAAAAGAGTATATTTAACGTTCAGTTCGTAATCAAATTAAGTCTGTGTGTATATATCATATATATATGTTGTCAAAAAACAGTGAATCGCGTTTTATCGTTCTTATACAAAGTCATTGTAGCAGCGATGCTACCGTACCCATCGCATCAATCGTGGAAGGTGGTACGGCACGAGGGACGCGACAGCTCTCCGTAGTTTTGTGGTAGCAATTTTAAGTAGTTACTGTAAACGTGACATTTAACTTTTAGATTTTAAGATTTAAAGAAAAGAAAAAAGAAAACAACGCATTTGCGCATTTCTCTCGTTCCACCTCGCTCCCCTCCTGCCCAGCCTACCAAAGCAAACAAGATAAACATTACACCGAAGCATGTAACAGCATCAACTCTTGTTTCTAATGTGTAGGTTTTTAGAATTATATTACGCGCGATATTTGACGCGACTTTTTTTATCTTGTAAGAAAGCAGCAGAGGCATAACTCGCTTAAGACGTGACTACTATCGCTTAAGTAACAATAATGAAATGGAGGAATAAAAACAATGTCAACAAAAACGATACAACGGCATATATCGCGCGTCGAACCAAACATTGTACCCGATGAAATCAATTGTAAATCAACTTATTTAAATGAATTATAAAAAAAAATATAATTGTAAATGCTGAATTAGTGCACGTGGTGACATGAGATCAGATATGGCCCTCGTTATTCCATTGCGGCTGAGCGTGCAAATAAAGATGCACAACTGATCGGCAACAAACTATCGTATACGCAAAAGAAACTATAATAAAAAGCAAAATTTTTTAATAAAAAAAGAACGTTTGTTCAAAAAATTATTTACTGAGAATAATTTTAATTTACATTTATTTAATTTCTGTAGATATTTATAACTTATTTTTTGAAACCAAAAAATTGATAAAAAATAAAAATTGGATAATAAAATTTTTTTAGTTTATCTTAGTTTAATTGAACTTATTTCAAAATCAATTTAATATACACAAGTTTTATAAATCTACAATAAAATATAAAATTAATCAACTTGTAACCTTTTTGAAATATAAATTAAGTTACTAAATTAAACTGATTTTAATTACAAAATAAGTAGGAAAAAATTTCATTACTAATTTTATTTATAATTAGTAAATATTTATTTTATATTTTACATAAACTTTTTTTTTATAGAATTTAGATTCATTTATACAATAAAAATTAAATTTCTCTTTATTTGAATCAATACTTTTTGTAATAAAAAAATTATTAACGAAAATTAAGAATGGGTTGTATAAACGTTGAAAATCTAATATTCTATTTGAATTGCATGATTTTTAAGAATATCAAATATTTTTCATCATATGAGACATATAAAAATAGTCGAGAGTATATACACTTATACTATATAAAACCAAAAGAAGTCCTTTCCAGAAAAAATACATACAAATACCTAATCCTATTTTTTTAATAATATTAAAACAAATTTGATACAAATTTTTAAAAATCTGTGGAACTTTTATAGAAATCTAAACTTATTTTAAGATTTATATTAAGCCGTAGGCATAAGAATCTTTTTTGGTGCGTGAATACGACTATGTCGTAACAGTGAACTCTTGTCTGTAAATGATTTTTCACACTCAACACATTTATAGGTTCTTCCTGTGTGTGTAACAAGATGCCTACTCAAACCTGAAGCGTGACAAAAAGCCTTAGGACATAGCTGGCAATGATGAAGTTGAATGTCATTAGGATTCAGCTTCTGATGACGACGCATATGTACTTTAAGCGCTTCGCGCTGCGTAAAACTCTTTTCGCAATGTTGACATTGAAAAGGCTTTTGGCCTGAATGCGTCATGAGATGGCGAAGAAGAATTTCCTTCTGAGCAAATGCGCGATGACAGATATTACAGCCGAAGGGCTTTTCACCAGTGTGTGTACGTTCGTGCCTCACCAATGCTGATCTGGTTGGGAACCACTTTTCACAAGCTTGACATGTAAAACCTCGCTGTGTGCTGTGTACTGACTGATGACTCTTCAACATAATTCTTCTGGTGAAGGCTTTTGGGCATTTGTCACATTGAAATACCTTAAGTTCTTCACCACTCTCAACTAAAACAAAATAACGTATTAAATGTTAAATTTGATAAATTTTTTTTAAAAAATATTAAAAATATATTCATCTATGAAAGAAAATAAAAATCAGAAATTATTTTAAAATGCAATGTTAAAATATTAAAATTAGTCTTACTCATAGCGGGATGTTGCTGAGTTGAAGCTTGATTTTGAACTTCCATGATGTACACTTTTTGGTTTTCTGCATGAATTGGTTTCTGAATTTCTTCTTCATCATCAGATTCTTGTTCTTGTTTTATTCTTGCTCCTCTAATGGTACAGCGAGCTTTTGCTGTTCTTTCTTCAGCAGGTACTAAAGTAATATTTTCTGGATCTTCAGAAAAATTTTCATCCATGTCAGCATTTTCGGTCCCAACACCCAGAATGTAACCACCTACTAATTCTTCTTCTGTAACTTCAATCGGATCACCCTCACCCTGGCTACTAGTAGCATCTGGCTTCGAGGAGCATAAATCAGCCAGTAACTGTTTAACTCTTCTTGATTTACCACTTGTGGGTGTCTGTTCACTTTCAGATCGTGAATCTTGACTTCTAGCTTCATCTTCTTCTCCAGTTAGCTGTTGAATCATTTTCACGTGCTTTCTTAGCTTTGCATCTGCTGCTTCACATTTCTTTTTAAATTGGTATGACTTTTCTAATTGGTATTTACAAGAATGGCATATCATACTTGGAAGACCATCTTCTTCAAAAACCTGAAAAATAAAATGATGTATAAGATTCTATTTTAAATTTTTCTTTGTTTTTCTTTTATGAATTACTAGAAAATTTACATATTAATTACGTAGTATAACATTATAATTGTATTTAAAAAAATGTATTATTTAATATTCTATTTAAATAAGTCTATAATATTCAATTAAAAATAATTTACAAGTATCATATATTTAAATAAGTCTATAATATTCAATTAAAAATAATTTACAAGTATCATATATTTATGCTTGAAACAGTATACAAATACAAATAAATTCATTTAGCCACACAATGTATGACATTCCTGTAAAAGTTCTTTAAATACAGAAAGTCGCCAAAGGTGTTTAACCGGTCATTCAGTGTGCCACTTGCCAGTGCATACAGCAATCAATCGAGTATATAATTAAATGAAGGCATACACATACGCATAATTGTATGTACTCATAGCAGTCTACAAATAAAGTTTAAAGGAAAAAAGGGAAATGCACATGCGGCTGGCAAGTTAAACACCTGGTCAATCTCCCGCTCCTTTGCTCTTTTCTTCCCTCCCACAATTCGCTGCGCGTCGTTGGCCTGGTA
>JAPYZE010001320.1:0-23775 GCA_030522805.1 Leptomastidea abnormis | reverse complement strand
AATTCGGATTCAGCAGACCAAAATACGTAAAAAAAACTTTGGTTCTCATGAGGAGGAAATTTGGCCACGAAATGTATTGTCGGCGCCTAGACTATATATTGTTATAAATAAAAAGTCAACTATCCAAGAAATCAAAAACCAAGCAGGCGGAATGTATAATGTTATAAACAAATAAATTTTTTAAGGAATAAAGATATTAACTTAAAATTTAGCATCTATATTTTTTGTAAGTTATTTAAGAGCTGATTAAATTTTTGAATTGATTGGACACTTTAAAAAGGGATTTTTCACGAAAAATGCATCTTTTCTTAAAATCAAAGAATATTGAAAATTTTGAATATTCAGTTTAAATATAGATGATTTTGAAGTTTATCTTGTTTTTCGTAATTATTATTTTACATTTTATACTTCAATACTGAAATTATTTATCAAGGTTTCTATAAAACCTTTATTTAAGTGCTTTTTTCAAAAATTTCAATTTCTGTAGTTTTATATAAACTCATTAAGTTTATCCAAAAAATGCCAACTTTGTTTAAAATAATACGATAAAATAAAGGCTCTACGTTTATCGCTGATTTTTTCACAATTTCTTCAAGACTCATATTATAATAGGTGAAATAGTATTTTTCGCAACGAGTGCGAGAAATAAGTGTTTTACGACGAGTGTTAAAGTTGTCCCTGACAATAATACGAATTGAAAAAACACTGTCTTGCACGAGCTGCGAACACTATTTTTTGAAACAAGTTGCTAGAAGTTTAAACAGAATCAACGTTATATTAAGTTTAAAGCTGGACATAATAAAACTGTGGCGGACATAATAAGACCATGATAAATCCATAATTAATCCGATAATAAAACAATCGGAAAAAATCATGTTTGATGTTAGCGGGGTGTACAGTCAAGGTGCTTGGCTTCGCCTCGGGCGGAATATCCTGATGATCTAGGCCTTCTTAATTCTTGTTCCCTAGATACGTAAATATTCTAGCTATTTCTCAGGGTGTAATGCGTTATTTTAGTTCCTGCTTTTAGTTTGATAATAAGACCATTATTGACCAGACGTGGGTAAAAAATATTGATACCTTATAGGATAAGTTGTAAAGTTGTATATATATATATATATATATATATATATATATATTTAAAATATAAATTTTAGACATAAATTATCATATTTTTACGCACGATAAAACGAAGAAGAAAAGTCCGAGGTGCTAAAAATTTATTTATACCACTCACCAAGGATTTATAAAAAAATTATCGGTAAATACAGAGGCTTCATTTTATCGTATTGTTACACATAAAATTAGCATATTGGTTCTTGACAAACGTAGTGGAGGTCATTATCCAAAAACTATAAATCTCAATCTTGATAAATTGTTGCACGCATATTATACAAACTACTTGCAGCAAATTTCTTATATTTATCATTTATTATTAAGCTTACAAACAGAAAATAATGTTCTTAGTGTAATTAACGTAAAATATTAAAAGAAATTTAAAAAAAAAATAACCTTTTTTTTATCATGTATATATTTACATTATTAGAAATAAAACGTATACAAATAAATATAAATAGCAAATACATATTAAATACTTGTAGCATTGAGTTTATTTAAAGTGTGTGTGTAATGAAAAGATCACTCAAAATATCTTATACAAACAATCATTTTATATTAACAAAAAAAAAAAATAAATAAATAATCACACATTAACTGGTAAATCAACTCTCGGTTGTCTCTCTTCTTGTTCCGAAGTCGACGTAGTATTATTAGCCTGAAAATAATAAAACAAATTTATATAATTTAAATCTCCTCACAACATTATGATATTCTCATCAAATCAGCTATACAAAATCACACAAAACTTACAGGCTTATCAAGCCCCAAAATAAATCCATTAGGCGAAAGCACAACTTCTCTAAGATTATCATCAAGCCTAGCATTAGCAGCTGCACTTCTCATAGCCTCAGCTTCTTTAGGATGGATATAAGGTAATTGTTGTTCTTCTTGTTGCTGCTGCGATTGCTGTTGTTGTTGCTGATCAGTTTCAATACGTTCCTCACGGGTAAACAAATCGCAATAAAGCATAAGCTGTATAACACCAGCAGCTAATGATATACGATCAAATTGACTTCTTGCATAAAAATGATTGTACATTTCGCTCATCACGTGGAATGATTTGTAAAGTGTTAATAGACTAACGTAGACGTAGACTCCGTTTTCGATACGTTTGGTTTGAGTAACGAAATAAAGTTGTGGAATAATTGCCATTGCTTCGAGGTAAACGCTAAATGCCCAGAATGCATCGTTTACCTCCGAACCGTAATTTGCTAGTAGTCCGAGTACCAAAGCTGGTAGTAATAGAAGTTCAAGCCTGAAAATAAAAAAAATTGGTTTCGATAGTAAGTTGAATTTTGTTTTGGGTTTATTGTTTTGACGGGATGATGTTTGACTTTTTTTTATCATTTTAATAATAATATTGGATATAGTGATTTATTATCTTGATGAAATGATGATCATGATGATAAACAGTGATCGGTAAAAAAAATTAAAATTTTTTCTGTTGATTATATCGAGCAGTTATTTTGAACTTTAGATAAACTCGTTCTAATTTAAAAAATATAAGTATTTTTACAAAATATTGCGTAAGGAAATATTTTAATTTTATACATTTCATTGTGAAATTTTGTTGACTCTAATTAATACCAAAATATATTTCTATTTTAACAACAAAAAAAGAGTTTATAACATAGCATTAGGCTGACTTTGTGCTGTTTTTTTTTCTTATCTTATCTCGCTCTTTCCAAACGCAATGAATTGTTTTAACAAATGTTTGGCTACAATAAAAAAAAAAGTTTCCTTGCCGCTTTTTTAAAATTTCTTAAAAAGTTCCAATTTTTTTTTAATAATATGTTTTCAATTGAATACTTTTATATTATCCATTTTAAAAAAAGATGACATGCAAATCATTCATTTTTTATTTTATATGTATTATAGTATAATCTTTTTACCTGAACTTATCATGTTTGCCTTGATATGATTCATAGTAGAAGAAATATATCGATAAGACTATACTGTAAGCCAAAAGCAACAAAACTATTTTAGCTAACGATATATTAAGTGGGTAAGTGTAATAAGTCGATGCTAAATCCAAATATCTTGCTGCAAAAACTATCGTGTAGAGAATTTGAGTTTTTCCACTTATACCTAAAAAACAAGCAAGGTCATTAAATTATTTTTATTATTTTTTTATTAAAGATAATATGATAAGATAAATTACAATTATGACGAGTACATAGCTGTACTTTTTTTTTATTAGACAAAATTAAAAGGAAATTATTATTTCATAACAATTGTAATTAATAAGATTTATAAATAGTTCAAAGTAATTTAGATTACTTTATCAATTGATCGTATATCTACTTTGACATTTTACATGACCTACAATTGATATTTAAAAAAAAATCGATAGTAAAAAAAAAGGGAAAAGAAAAAGAAAAAAAAAATAAAGTCGATAAACCGATACGTATTGTTAATCACGTGCACACAATACCATAACGATTTTTTCCACAATTACAAAAAAAAAACATTAAATATCAATTATCCAAAAATCATTTATACCGATCAAAATTTCAAACCGATTTCTTCATCAAACCAAATACGCAATTAATAGAGCATAATAATAAAAAAAAAAAAAATCTCAAGGCCAAAAAATTCGTCACCATTCCCGCATTTTAGTCGTCACGAGAATTAGATTTATACACATACACATATACACATTTATACTGACATCATCAGCCGTCAGCGATCTATTTACGAACATCGCAAGTGTTCCCTCTACTTACGCACAGATATAAACAACTAAACTCACCGCTACAATCTTTGGACCACACAATTTTAGCAAGCAAAGTTGCTTTAGCACCAAGAAGTGCGCAAAAACCAAAGGCCCCAAGTAGGCCCAACATTATTTATATTTATAATCACAAATTTTTATAAAAACACTTATATAGGACATATATAAATGCACACACTTGCAAATTTTGCACGCACTACTGATTTTACACGTACAGATATAACATAAAGAGAGGACTTCCACTACCAAGCGGCTATACTCGTGAACTGTTATATATTACACGCAGCAACAGCAGCGCAGAATTGTTGAGAGTATATTATACACCTCCTTCCACTCTTTTTTTGTTCCCTCTCCCACTCTCTGTTTCTCGCTTTTGCTGAACGGTATCTATATCTCTTCGCTCTTGATATAAGTATATACTAACATTGGTACCATATACTATTATGCGCAAGCGCGAACAAAAATTGATATCAGGAATATAGTGTGCCAGCTGTTACTTTTTGTGCTTTAAACTTGTATATTTTTTTTTTTATTTGAAGTGTATGATCGGTAATAATGTTGTAAAGCTATTGGAGCTTTGTATTGGTGAACGATATCGGTATTGGATTGATATAATGTGTGTCTGACGTATTTGGAAATTTATCTATACTTGTGCAGTGCTTTCGTAATGATAAGGGATTGTAAAATTTTGTTTAATTTTTATTTTTATGGAAGAGTTGAGAAATTTTTATTTTTATTTGAGCATATTAGATAATTAAAAGTGAAATTAACAGTGGTGAACTTTTAAATATGATGGTAGATATGCGCTTAGTTGTGAATAATCCATAAATAGAAAAAATATTTTTTTTTCTCTACAAAATTTATTATTTATAAGTTTTGTATCAATCGATTTCTTGTATTAGTAAAATTGAACAAAAAATATTGAATGTAAAAAAGTAAATACAACTAGAAAATTAATAGTAAATTACTGGAAAATCGGTATTGGTTATTTCCTTATTTTCGTTTCCTTGAACTGGTGCAACAGAAGAATCGATCTAATAATAGATTTTTAATATCAAATTCAATATTTAATAATAAAACTATAAAATCATTTTATAAAAAAATTAATAATACTGATACCTTTTCGTTTTTTTGCATCAATGTATCGGGTGTTAAAACGATGTTTCTTATATTATCATTAAACATTTTATTATCCATTTCCTTATCATTTCCAATGAAAATTCCCATACGATAATAAAATAGAAAGTCACAATAAAACATAAGCTGTATCAAACTGCTTAATAAATAAGTGCGATCATTGAAATTTTGATGACAGAAAACGATGTTTAAAAATTTATAAAGTACAAGGAAAACGATATAATTGTACATGAATTTTTCAACATTTTTTGATTTATTAAAGAAATAGAATTGGGGTATTATGGCTACCATTTCGAGATAAGCCATGAAAAATATAAGATCGCCGTGGTTAACGAGCAATGCCAGTAGACAAATTGGACTTATCAAGCGTATTATACTGTAAATAAATATATTAATTTAAAAAAATAGAAATTTAAAGTAGCAAATTGATTAAAATTTTATATTCAGGATAATTTTATAAAAATCTTACTTGAAATTGTCATATTCTGTCTCTAAGATTGGCTTGTAAGTTTTGTAAATTAATAACAATATTTTTATCGTCACAATTAAACACATTATGTTTATAACAAATAGTAGCCATTCATTAGTGTGTCTAACATACAATAGAGTAAATATTATACATCTTATTGATGTTGTTGAAGCAAAAAGAATTTGAGTTTTACCACTGATACCTATAAATATAAAAGAATTTCAAATTTTGTTTTTAAATTCTAAATTATACTACAAACATTAATAAGTATTTATTATAAATTTATATTTTATTATTTAACAAATATTGTTATATCAAAAAATTAAACGATCGCGACTATTACACGCCTTAGACAAAAGCTTAATAACACAAAGTAAAAAAATTTTTACTTTGTTCATTAAGAATAATATTATTTAAAGTAAGAAAAAAACAATTGTATAATAATTTAAAAATAAAAATACAGGTATAAAAATGCACTACTCACCAGCAGTATTATGCGAATACTTGATACTACTGTATAAAAAGCTCTGAGTGATTAAAAGTAAAATAGTATCTATGTAACCAAAATTTAAACGATAATAAGTCATTGTTATATAGAAATGGTGTATGAAAACGATAAGGATGAGAGAATATCGTGACAAAAATAAAGTTTCAGGCAAAAAGTGAAGTAACAAACGTTCCAGCGATACTAAAAAGATTAGCGCTGACAGCGAGGTGTTATAGTATGAGCTTATCAATCGCACAATCTCTTGTGCGACGTTCCAATATACAGCTCATAGGCTTATCAATTCTCTTGATCCTTTAGGTTTGTAAGCTGACGAATACAATGATACGTTGTATACAGCAAAAAAAAAAAATATATAAATAAAAATAAAGTTTTACAAACAAAAAAAAAAAAAAAAAGAAAAAAATTGCTTATATTGAACCACAAAAGATGTAGGCAGAAAATTAAAGTATTGTACTACTGCGTTTTGTTTTTTGAAATGTGATTATTAAAAAAGTAAAATTTAACTGTAATAGAATGCAATAATGTAACTCAAAATTTATAAGTATTGAATTGATTGATTTCTATTATTGAAAAGAAATGAACAAAAAAACATTTTAATTGTGTTTTAATTATTTTTATTAATGTATCAATCTTCATCATTACACATTAAAATAGTTAAAATACGAATCAAAAATACAAACACGCAATAATTACACAGTGAAGCAAAAAAAATATCGTGCAAAAATTTAATATTTCTCTGGTATATCGATATTGGTTTTTTCTTTATTTTCTTCTCCATGAACTGGTACGACAAACACATCATTATTCTAAAAATAATATATGATTAATATATCAATTGTAATATTTAATAATAAAATTAAAATCTATTTCTATATCAAATTAAAAACATAATTTGAAGAATACCTTCTCATTTTTTTGCATCAGTGAATTAGGCGTCAAAACAACCTCTTTCATGTTATCATTAAACATTTTATTATCCATTTTATTTTCATTTTTAATAAATTTTTTAATACGATAATAAAATAGAAAATCGCAGTAAATAATGATTTGCATCAAGGAGCACAATAAATCGATGTTTCTATTGTAATAACGTACTTGGTAATAAGCTACAACGTTGAAAAATTTGTAAAATACCAGAAGTACGATGTAATAGTACATGAATTTTTCAACATTTTTGGATTTGTAAAAGAAATACAGCTGGGGAACAATTGCTGTAACTTCGAGGTAGGATACAATATATGAAGGATCACTATGGTTAACAAATGCTCCAAGTAGCAAAACTGGAATTACCAAGCGCATTATACTGCAAATAAACGAATGTTAATTTAAAAAAAATTTTTAAAATCAATAAATAGCTTTATAGAACATTAGATTATCTTACTTGAATTTATCATATTGCATCTCATAGGTTGTATTGTAAGTTTTATAAACTGATAATAATACGATCAAAGTTAAAATCAGGGATGTTAAATTGAAAACAAAAAATAACGTATCATACATCCTGTAAAATTGAGCAGACATAAAACATCTTATTAATATTGTTGAGGCAAAAAGTATCTGCGATTTTCCACTGATACCTATAAATATAAAAAAAAAAATATCAATTTATTTTTTTTTATCAGCATAGATTATTAAAATTTATTTTTGTATATACTAGATTAATGATAAATTATTACATTACATTTTTTTTTCGTACTTATAATATATCATAAAAAATATAATAATCAACAATTATTAAAGTTACAATTTTATACAAAAGACAAGGTCAAATTCCATCAAAAATAATTATTGCGACATATTATTACGACAAGGTCAAATTCCATCAGAAATAATTATTGCGACATATTATTACAACCGAATATCAAAATCACTTACCAGCTACACTTTGAAAACGTTTAATACATTTATAAAGAAAGCCCTGAGCAATAATAAGTAAAATCATAGCAACATGATCAAAAGTAAAATGATAAAAAGACATTGTTGCAAATAAGTTGATATCACCGGCTAGAGAAATATGAAAAAAAAAATTGACAAGAGTAAATTTTTGAATGAAAAACGTATAGCACGCGAGTCGAGTGTTCCGACAATACTGAAAAGATTATAGCGTATACAGTATGTGCTTGTGTCGCCTTATCTATCTTTCCCGATCGCTATATGCGAAGTTCAGTTGTATAGCTTTCATATTATAGAAGCTTATCGATTCTCTTTGTGTTATAGGTTTGCGAGTTGACGAATCCTTTGGTGTTAGTATTGTACTGAACAAAAAATGAAAATAAAATTTGAAGTTGAAGTATTTTTTGGATTATCGATTTTTGATAATTGATAGTCAAAAAAATTTGTATTTTTAATTATTATAAAGTGTAATAAAATAATATAATTAATATTTAAAAGCTTTATGGTCGTTTTCTCATGTATCGGCCAAATAAAAAAAAATGTCAAGTATATAGTTTGCATTAATTTTATTCGATTGTCAAATTTTATTATTTATCATATATTAAAACAGTTTAAACATAAATGACTAATAAAATAAAATTACATAAAAATTATAAATTTGACTATAATGTAAATAGTTCTTCATTTTTCATCATAATTAGTTTTTACTGGAGCAACAAGCACATTTATCTGAAAATATATGATTAAAATAAATTTCAAGATACTTATGATCATAATATAATAAATTTAATTAAAAAATATATTACAATAAACAACATTGAAATCAATACCTTCTCGTCCTTTTGTATCAGTGAATTAGGTATCAAAACAATCTCTTTCATTTTATCATTGAACAATCTACGATCTACTTTTTTCTCATTTTTATTTATTTTTTTAATTAAATAATAAAACAAAAAGTCACAATAAAGTATGAGCTGCATCCAAGCACTCAATAAATCGGTGCCTGTATTGTAATAATATTTTTGATAATAGTACACCAAATTGAAAATTTTTGAAAGAGTCAATAAAATAATATAATGATACATAAATTTTTCAACATTTTTCGATTTATGGAAAAAATAAAGCTGAGGTATGATTGCTACTATTTCGAGATGAATCATAACATAAGTTGAATATTTATATTTAAGAATCATTGCGAGTAGCAAAGATGGAATTATTAAACGCATTATACTGCAAAAAAAAAAATTTTTTTAATTTTAAATCTACATTAGTTAATCAAGCTTTATAAATATATCTTACTTGAATTTGTCATATTGTGGCTCATAGGTTGCATTATAAATTTTATAAACTAATAATAATATAATCAAAGTTAAAATTAGACTCGTTATGTTCAAAACAAAAAATGGAACGTCATTGAATTTTGAAAGTTGAATAGACTTTTGAAGATATATTATGCATCTTATTATTATTGTTAAGGCAAAAAGTATCTGAGTTTTTCCACTAACACCTGAATATAGGATATAAAGTTTATTAAATTATTTCATCAGTCCAGATTATTAAAATTGTATTATGGATGTAATACATTTTTATATTAAAAAATTTAATATTTTAAATTATACATTAAAATTAAGTAGTATTCAGTGTACCAATAAAAGCACTCACCAGCACTACTTCGTAGACGTTTAATGCTTATGCAAAGAAAGCTCTGAGCAAAAAGAAAAAAAACCATTTCATAGTTGGGTGTCCAAGATATCTTGTTTATAATATTATTAAACATTTTCTTATCCTCTTTTTTATTTACTTTAAATGAGGTGATGTTATATAAATTTATTGTTGTAAGTTGTCAATTGTTAGCTGTCAAGATGATAAAATATCAACCGACAATAGTAAATTTTGAATAAAAGGACCTCAGAGATACTGACGAGAGAAGTGGATATACAAGTGTAATAAAATGATGAGAGCTTGTGTCGTTTTATCTATATTTCTTGATCACTTGTACGAAGTTCCGGTAGTATAGCTCATACATAGGCTCTTATATTGAATCTCTCTATGCTTCAGGTTTACGAAGTGACGAATAATGCTGCGAAGTTTTATAGTGTATACATAGGAATAAAGTTTGAAATTGAATAAAATATAATATTCGATTTATTTGGAGATAGAATTATTTTAAAAATATTGATGATGACTATTGTTTATTTAAGCATAATTTAAAAAAAAAATAAAATTTTGAATAAGTACTGGAATGTAAAAATTAACAGGTCACGAAGTTTATTTTTTTAAGCAAATGAAATATTTGTGCAAACATTAGTTTTTTAGATTTATAGATTTGAAAAGAAAAAATATTTGCAAAAATTAAACTCGATTGCTTGTTATAGTTTTTTCTATTTTGTTTTAGTACTTTTGACCTCATTACAACCTATTCGATTTTATTGATTTCTTTGAGTGCATATGACCTGAGTTGACCAGTAAAAAGTAATTTAAAATTTTTTTTTCCAGTCAATAGATATTAAATTAAGTAAGATAAGAGCAATATACATAAAAAACAAAAATTTTACTATCAAAATATATAGGGAAGATTTATGCATAATATGAATATTCTTTTCTTAAACGAAAATTGTAATGCTTTTTAAAAACGATAGTATCAAAAGATTGATCAAAGAGATTTCATATTACGTGTAATAAATGCATTGATACCTAGACAACATTTTTTTTTTTATAAAATCTTTTTAAGACTATTGAGCATATTTCGGTACGTAAGTTCGGTTCGGCACAATTTGTTTTATTCGGAAACTAATGCCTGGAGTCCAACGACTTGTAGATCCATTAAAACCAATACTGTACAAATTGAGCCATTTCAGGCTTCAAAATAAGAAAATAAATTTTTAGGTGAATGAAATAAATAAACCGTAATTGTACCAAAAATATTTTAATAATTTTTTTTTTTTTTTTTTACAAATTTTAGTTCATACAAATTATTTTATTATATATTATAAGTATAAATTCGTAGCACACATTGATTATTTATACATAATTTATGTACAGCCTCAACCTCAAGAATCACACAGTCAGTCGTGGAATAATATTATGCAGCAAATACATTTTTAAAATCTATTATAAGTTTGTTATAAAAAATGCTCAATAAATATCTGCTTACAAAAGCTGTAATGCTTTGTGATGATTTAATTAATATAAAAGTATTATGCTTTATTATTGTAACAATAATTTGAAGAAAAAATTTGAGTATTAAAGTTATCAAATGTTTTACAATTTTATGTTATTATAACACATAATAATTAAAATTTAAAATTTATATTGTTTAATTTTTTTTTTAAGTATAGTAAATATTAAAATAAATTACTTATAATGTGATACCTGATACACTTCTTAACAAGAAAAGTTTATTATTATTTAAGCATTAATAAATAAATTATATTTTTTATACTTCACACAAAATCTTGGTTTTAAGTCTATTGCAATGCATTTTATAACAATTAACAGGAGCATAAAATATGCATCAAGCTATAACAAAGAAGGTGTAACAAATCCTGGATATAAACATTCCTAAAATAATAACCTTGCATTTTGAAACTCACTATATATGAAGCATAAAATCAAAGTTAAATATCAAAATCTTGAAACCAAACACCATTTAACAATATTCCTTTTTCCTTTATAAGTGGCAAGGTAATATTAATTGCAAAAACGTGATGTTCATGCTGAGTTTCTTTTACTCTTTTGTACTATAAAATTTAATAATAATCTTTTTACTTATGTCATCATATTTCTCCTATAAATTACTTCTGAGTCCATATCTCGTATCTTGGATTCATTTTTTTCCAATTCTTCTTTGCTAGTTCTGATTGGCATACCCATAAATGTTGGTCCTCTATTTGGTAAAGTACGTTTTGGTTTTGTTCCATTTTCTGTCTCTTTTATTAATTTATTGTACTTAAATATTCCTTCTCCTGGCATAAGCAATCCCAATTTCTTAATTCTAAATAGCCAATAATAACTGACATACCATGTTAATATAGCAGCTGCTCCACCTAAGAATTTTTCAATCATAATATGGTAATAAAGAATTGTAGCGACAAGCATCACATCCCAAATGATTTGTTGGAATGTCATTGCAATAAATAAACCTCTCAAATAAGGTGTCAAGGCTTTGTGTGCCTTTTTAAGAAAATTCAAATCTGTATCCGATAGATTGCGTAGATATCCAGATGAGCTTTCTGTTGATGTTTTTCTATTATACTCTTCATTCATAATAAAATCTTTAATACCTTCCCATCCAAGCAACGAGTGTCCTTCTTCAGATAGTATCAAACTAGAGTATATTATTATAAAAGCATGTCCAGAAATATCAAGACTGCTCCAAAAGAATCCACCTTTTAAACATTTTGACTTTGTTTGCAAAGCAGGATTTTTCTCCAGACATCTACCATAATTGGTTTCCACATAGTGAAAAATATTCATCCAGAGCATCCAGGCAGCTGTAGCAAACGCAAGTCTAGCCAGATGCTTAATAAGTATCGATCGTCGACCGCAGCCGATCGTGTGTGCTGTGAGAACAATCCAGGGTCCAGCGGTTGTAAGCAGCCATCCCCAGGCCCATTTAATAAAGAAACGGTTGAGAAAGTTGTTGGAACGCGCAAAGTAGGTCTTGGGTATGGGCATAATATCAGCAATGACTGAACCGACAAATATCGCTCCAAAGTAAATGACAGCCTTTAGCCGAGGATCATAGAGTAGAGATTTCTTACAGACGTGCAGGACCATGGTGACGAGGACGAGGCTAACGGAACTCGGGGCGGCAATAGGTCGTGTACCGCCCCGGTCCTCCTGCATCGAATTTGGCCGAAAATTGAAGTTTGTGTTACGATAATTTGTTGACGTTGACGACGTGGACGACGACGAAGTTGAAGATGGACTGTGGATTGGTTTGCGCTTCGACATATTTTTGGAGCAATAATTACTGTATGGCTTAACCTCTTCTACGAAGCTGGAGACAAATTGCGTTGCTGCTATATATATAACTATACTGGCAGCTGAGCTGCTGCACGTCTGCTAGCAGATATATACACAGCGGCCTTTTAAAATTCAAATCAACTGAAATGATAAAACCGATGATAGTGCAGAAAAAACGATTAAATTTTAGTCGTCTGCTCACCTCACAGCTGTAAATTAATTCTTACTTATGTCATCTCATATGGCTCGCTCGCACAGCATACCGTGTGTGCCTATCACAAATATATTTAAGGTTATAACGCAATATCTACATACGTCGATTTTTTTTTTTGGGAATTTCGAGTGGAAATGGAAGTATATGAAATTTGTATATCTATACATAGAAGCATTCTGGTAAAAACACTTAATGCGACGTTTGTTGGGGCCCTGCGGGGCTTTTGTGGACCCTTGTAAGAATCATCTGGGCCTAGTATGTTTATAAAAATGAAACAAAGTTTTTTATTAAGAAGGTCCTTCCAAGAACCTTTAATGCATCCTGTTATTGATTTCTCGTAATTTTTTTAAATTCATTTTATGCTTCTCAGCCAAATCAGTTAGCTCATCAGCATTTTCTAAATAATCTTTAATTGACTCTTCTAAAAATTTCACTCCTTCTTTGATGCCGTCTAAAGACTCTTTATCCATCTTGTATAAAAAAGGGTCTACAGTTAATTTTTTATTACTTATTTCACGTTTTCTAATATATTCTTTTAATTTTTCTAACTCAATTTGATGTTTTGTAGCCATTTCTCTAAATTCTTTAGCAGATTCTAAATTATCGTTTATAACCTCCTGTATATAATTAATATCACTTGCATACTGTGAAGACGAGTCATCAGACAAAAAATTATTAGAATTACTTTTAGATTTATCTGTATGGCAACCATTAATTTTAGTAAAACAATTTTTTTTATTTTCTGGTTGACTCACTTCTTCAGCTGAAAACAAAAATTCAAAAATTTGCATTTAAATTTCTTTGGGTTCATTTTCATTTTGATATATATATATAATAGTATATTTCGTCACGTGTGGGTAAGTCAGTTTTTTAGCATGTTGAGGAGGTTTTTTTCCCGAGCGAAGCGAGGGAAAGAATGCCTCAACCCTAAAAAATGACTTTCCCACCAGTGTCGAACGATATTATATTCCCAGGAGAGCCTAAAAATCATTTCCAACTTGCGATTTTTAGGCTCAAGGGAATAAAATTAATTTTTCTTTGATGACCTCACCTTTTAAACTAGCTGTAGGGTTGCTGTCATTATTAATCTCTATGCTGCACTTTTGATTCGATGGGGCCGACATGTTATTTTACTCTGATATAAAAATAAAAATATTCAATTTTTATTCTTGTTCAATCAATTTTTTGTGAATTAAGGTAGTATGTTCGTGAAATGAGTTTTTTAGAATTTCGCGAAAACTTTGTGTAAAAGTTGATTTTGGTATACTTTATATGTGGTTAAAATTTCAACATGGTTTTTGGTACAAAAACGTGAGATATTTCATTGAAAAAAATCAATTTTTAAAACATATGTGTTTTAACGTTTTAAGATTAAGCTGATTTTGTGATTGACGCACAAACTACTTTAAATTATGTTGTTTTCTGAAGTAAATTAATATTATTAATAGTATTATACACACCTATAGAGTCCAAGAACTATAAGAAGTCACAGACGGGATTCTGAATATTCACAAACCCTAAAGCTATCTTAAATTTTTTTTTTTTCCAGGTATATAATATTATGTGTTAAAAAGTAAATACGACTGTTAAGTGATAATTTTTAAAATTAATTAATAACAGTTTGCTAAACACAAGTCACAATTACAGCCGTTAAGTGAACAGTACAATTTTCTCTAAATTTTACAAATGTCGAAATGCACTTAAATCATGACACAAATGGCTATAATATTTATCCAATCACGATCCACTGTGGACTCCGATTTATATATGCGGCTGACTTAACGCTAGTAAAATTGCACATTTCTAAACCCACCCT
Organism: Leptomastidea abnormis; assembly: GCA_030522805.1. Classification (NCBI taxonomy): domain Eukaryota; kingdom Metazoa; phylum Arthropoda; class Insecta; order Hymenoptera; family Encyrtidae; genus Leptomastidea; species Leptomastidea abnormis. The sequence goes on along the minus strand of JAPYZE010001320.1, from coordinate 8,917 downwards.
TATAAATACAGAGAAAGTTAGGTTAGTCGAATAGCAATTTCGGAGTCATTAGGTGATGCAAATGCAACGCGTTCACCAAAGCTGTTCAAGGACGCAGTCATTAAATAAATCAGAATCTGGTTCCACGCTAAATACTAGAAGAAAACATGGCCGAAACCTGCTGGTTCAACTTCAACAACAGGTCAGCAACATACTCTCGCGCGCTATTTTTCCCGCGCGCGCGCTTCATATCATATGTGACGCGTGTGTGTTTCCCTCTTTATTTTTCCGCGCGCACGCATTGCACTGGACCGCGCGCCACCCGCTCTCTGTAAAAACGTGTGTTATCTTTTTCTCTCTTAACCGAGTGCAGCGACGCCTTTTTCACTCTTTTCTCGAACGACCGTTGAAAGCAACAGGACTTTTTGCTGAGATTCAAAGTCCGGCACTTGTGTATACGTGTTGTTGGAAGACCATCAACACAATATAACTATAGCCGGCAAGACGGTTTTTGCACCTGCTGTTTATGTCATAAGTAGATTTATAAATTGAACATCGAAGAATTGGAGAATTATTTTTCGAGATAATATAAATCCTCAGGCTTGACTTTGGTGGAATCTCGTTTTATATGTTCGATCGGGATCACGCTACTTGTTCTAGGCTGTTTTTACTTTGCTGTTGCATTGCGCGTATCCTTAACACTTGTTGCACGCGACATGCAGGCTCAACCACGGTATTTTAATCTCAATTTTCTTTCTTTATTTTAATTATTGTATATTGTGCTTGTTCTGTTATCTTTTTTATTTTTGAGAGAGATCTTTCGTTGTATGTACATGCTGGTAACGTGGCTATATAACGTTCTTGGATGATAATTGGCTTTTACTTTGGGATATATTTAGACACGTTACTGGCATGATTTATGTGAATTTATGTTTGAAGCAATATTGCAAATATTGATGAATAAACAATGATTATTTATATAGCAATATTTTATCTAATTTTTACATTAGCATTGTAAATGTTAATTTGTACAGAATAATATTGCATAAATTAGAATTCAGCTTAAAATTATATTAAATTAATATTTGCAGCAAGAGGATGCGAGTAGATGACGGTTGTAACAATAATATAAATGGCGTACAAATCAAAGAAACTGAAAGATGGTCATGTTCTGGGAACACAAGTTTGATGGAACCAGAAATTTTGGAGGATATGGGAGTTGGAATGCTTGTTGATGGAGAGGCCAGTAGAGAAAGCTTAAAAATATTAAAAACACAAGAATGTACTATTTCACCCAAAAAGTTTGAGAAAGAACGATGCCCAAAAATTTCAGAAAGTTTATGTGGAACACAAGAGTCCTACAAAAGTGCAAGCTTTGAACGATTACCACCCGTAGAAGAAGACAGGTAACATTTAGAAACTTTTTTTAATTGTATTTTAACTGTTCAATAAGATACTAAACAAGATATTTACTGAGACCTGCTTTATGTTCTGCATTTAAATAATTATATTAAGTATTTATGCTGTATATAACATACTTTTAAATTTTTTGTTTGATTTTATTTTTAAAGATTGGATTCTTTTGGAAGTGATGATGCAGTCAACTATTCTACAGCAAATTACGAATCTGGTTATTCTTCCAGAGTTGAAGGTGATAATTTGGTAGAATGCAAAGAAACTCTTAACAAAGAGGATTCAAATGAAGTTGCAGATACTGCAGAAGTAGATCCATTTTTTATATTTGGTAGAAAGAAAAAGACTTCTATTTCAGGAGAAGATAAATTTAATACTTTATCAGATGAAATAATTCTTATGATTTTGAAACGGCTTCCAAAAAAATGTTTAGTAAGTTAAATTTAAAATAAATATTGTAATAAATATAAAAAAGAAGATAAATTTTAAATTTTAAAATGTTGTTACAGGTTCGTTCTATGTTAGTGTGCAAAAGATGGAATAGAATTGCTAGAGATGAAGTTTTATGGACAAGATTAGATCTTGGAGGAAAAGTTTTGAATGAAGGTGCCTTAGGGCATGTGGTTCCAAGAGGTGTTCAAATTTTAAGATTGGCTCAAGCTGATATAGCACATCCAGCCTTTTTCAGTAATAGTGATTTTTTTTGCGAAAATTATACTAGTAAACTTCAATACTTAGATTTATCAATGGCAGTTGTTCTTCCTGAAGACTTAGCAAATTTACTATCAAAATGTAAATATTTAAAAAAATTGTCTTTAGAAAAGTGCACCTTAAACAAAGCTTGCTGGGAAGGTATCAGTAATAATTTAGATTTGGAAGTTCTCAATTTAACTATGTGTGAAGGAATGGATATTGATTGTGTAAAGTATATAGAAAAATTTTCTAGGTAAATATTTTAATGCAAGCATCAACTTAAATTTTATTCATAAAATTTATTTTTTAAATTTATTTTTAAATTTCAGATTATCGGCTCTCAATGTGTCGTGGTGTTCTTTAGATATTGAATCAATGGATTATTTGTGTAAATCCTTACCTTCTTCTGTAACAAGACTAAATGTTGCAGGTTGTCGAAAAACATTGACTGATGAAAGTAAGATAACTTTCCAACAACTAATTTAAATCATAAGATATAATTATTTTTAAACTGATCAAATAATTGAAACCTTTTTATTTGCAGATATAAATATCTTAGTCAAAAGGTGTCAAAATCTCATTGAGTTGGATTTAAGTGATTGTACAATGCTCACAATTAATACTATCAACTGCATAGTGACTTTAGAACAACTTGAACATTTATCACTAAGTCGTTGTTACAGTATTCCTTCATCAGTGCTCTTTAGGCTAGCAATGATGCCCAGTTTAAGGTTCCTCGATTTGTTTGGACTAATATCCAAAGAGTTGCTTAAATCCTTAAGGGCAGAGTATACCAATGTTGAGATTAACCACTTCTTATACAGTTCTGTTGCAAGACCGACAGTTCACGAGAGGCGAACTAGTATATGGGGACTTCGAGTAAGGGATTAAACTTGGTAATTTACTGATAATCATTTTGATTAAATTTTGAGGTCTATAATCTTCAAAAGCGTACCAATGATACATTTTTTTTTTTTTTTTTTTTTTATAATGTAGACTGATAATAATTTTGTCAAAATGAGCATGATAAAATACGCAAGTAGTTTATAAATATGTCATAAACATAATAAACATTGCTAAGTAATATTTATTATGTTTTCGAAAGTGATTGTTGAAATTGCGATATTTTAATTTTGTCATAATAATTAAAACATCTCTAAAATTGAGTTGAAATTTATGTTAAAATTGATTTAATTAAATTTAAATTAATTTTATACATAGTCAAAAAAAAAAAAAAAATCATGCATTTAACGACTGAATTATTTCAGTTGTTACCTATAAGAATTAACATCAATTAAAATTAAATGATTTTTATTATAAATAGCTACTCATGTTTTGTACATATTCCAACTGGTCAATATATTGTGACAAAATAAAGCATTAACGCTTGATTATTTCAAGGCTGTGCGTTAAAACGTTACTAATGCCACTCAAAGATGCACTTCGTGATATTTCTAATCTTAATATTAAACTAAATCATATTACGTAGTTTTGTTTAAGTTGAAGAAATTATTGATAGGTTTAAAAGTTTGTTTATATTAACAAGTATTAATAAGTATTAATAAGAAAATTTCTTCTTGATACATCACAATGGTTGTAACTAGTTTAAATATGATATAGTCCAATGTAAAAAATGTATACCACCATTTGCATTTATAACTTTTTCTTTGATTGGTGTAACTATGGAATATAATATAAAATCACGTGCATATATTTTCAAACTGTATATTAGTTGCTAGTAATTGTTTTAAATTAAGGGAAAATAAATTTTTTTATTTATGGTAAACAAATTTTCCTTTTCCTGCACCATTAGTATAATTAATAAGTAAACACTCTTTTTATAAGGAAACTTATTTTATTTGTACTTACAAACTATTTTACATGCCGTAAAAACAACTTAAGTGATTAAGCTGTAACATTTTAATAAGGATATATGTTTAAAATGCTGATTTTATTGTAAAAAAATTTAAATTATCTTTGAACAAGAAAATATAACATGTTATATTTTAAATTTAATTTTTATACAATACCCATTGTTTTAACAAAAACATTTTAATCTATTTTAAAGAGTATTTGTGCATCTAAGTTTATGGAAATTTTTTATGCAAATACATTGAATTTTTACTAATAAATTTTACAATTTTTCAAAATTTTAAAGGAAAGCTTTTATTGCTAAAAACTTTTAATTTATTGTACATATTGGTCAATAAAGTCTCATGTTAAAATTTGAGATATCTTAAAATGGGAAACCAATTTTCCATCCTCTTAATAAGAGCAGATTTCAAATCAAGCTACTTAAATGCAAAAGAATTCACATTAATTAAACTTTCAAACAATCTATAAATTTGAAAGCTTGCAAGGACAAGTTTTCAGATTCCCCACCATTTTGACTATTATAAAAGTTGAACTAATAAGGTAACGCAATACATATTTTACAGTTCATTCAATATTTTTGTTTGAAGCCATCACAATGGTTTTCTAATTACAACTTTGGGTACAACTTGTTGAATCAAGTAAAAACTTGTAGTATTGCTTTAGGCATTGGCAGCCATTGAGCTACGAGGCGCATCTTCGATTGCAGGAACAGTTTTATTAACATGAACCATCGATTGCTCTTTTTCACTAGCATATATTGATTTCGATTCATTTCTTTCTTTTTCGCTTTGCCAATGCACCTGAAATATAAAACAAATTTTTAATTTAATTATTATCTTTTTCACTAGCATACATTAATTTCCATGCATTTTGTTTTTTTCGTTTTGCCAATACATTTTAATACATAAAGTTTTTAGTTTAATAATTATGGGGATGGAATAGTCAATAATGAAGAATTGCTAACTATTCCATTCACTTAATTTACAAAATAAAAAAGTTTAATTAAAAACAATCTCTAGTTATACCATTTTTACTTTTCAAAGCTAAATAAAATATAAGAAGAAAAAAATTAGACTACACACCTTTTGCCTGTGCTGTTTGACAGCCTCTGAACATTTGTCAAGAATCATTTGTTCGGTAAGTAAACCATCAGCCGAGGCGTACGCTGCAGCTTGCCAAGCGACACCAAGTTTGGAAATCTCACGACCGGACATACCTTCGGTCATCTCAGCCATTTTACTGCAAAGTGCTCCGTAATCAAATTGCGCAACTTTGAGCCTGCGTTTGCCTTCGGTTGCAGGCTGCAACACGAACTTATCGAAGTACAATCGTATCAAACGTTCGCGCTCTTGAAGTCCTGGCAACGAAAATTCCACCATCTCATCGAGTCGATCGTTAACTGCCCAGTCAAACTGTTCAGGTGTGTTGGAGGCAAGAACCAACATAAATTTGTTGCTCTGTTCACCGGTACGATGAAGAAAAGCGTTGAGCATGGCACGTAGATCCTCACTTATCTGCTCGCTCGAGCGCTTACGAAGAAAAGCGTCAGCTTCGTCAATAAATAGCAGCAAACCTTTGCGCGACGTTGAAGCCCAGTCAAAGACCTTGTGGATGGCTGTGACTCCATCCCTGCCAAGGGGTGCTAGATCACCACCCGTCAGAATCGCGTAATCCATGCCTGAGTGCTCTGCTAGTCGCTTTGCAAACATAGTTTTACCTAAAAGCAAAACAAAGATAATAAGATACAAGAATGAATGTTGATTTAATAGTATGCATTTATACACCCACCTGTTCCTGGCGGTCCGTGCATTAAAATGTTTCTGTACATGCCACGATTATACCTCGTGTTCTTTGTGGCAATCGCTACGTCTCGAAGTCGCTCTTCAAGTTTGGGCGCGAGCACAACACCCTGCAAAGCATCTGACTGTCGAGGTTTAAGTTTCTTTATCGTCTGGATTGGATGGCGCACCACGTCGAGGGCAGAGATGCGCGATGTCTCTCGTACCAGGGATGGCTTTCCAAGGCGCGCTTCGATATAACGTGCAGCTACTCCTGTCGAGCCCTTAGCTGTGTATACACCAAGTGCAACAAGGGATAAACCACCTGCTGCAGTCAACACCTTGTCCCAATCACTGAGAAGAGCTGAGACACCCGAACCAATCACTGAACCAGCGGTTCTATAAAATAATGCAAGCATTTTTTATTCTAGTATTTAAATAAGAGGGAAATTTTTAATTTTAGTAAAGTTTTGAAAGATACATACTTTATAGATTCTAAAACTGTAACTCTGTGTTCAGAAGCCTTAAGTCTAATTTGTTCCAAGTTTAAATCTTGATTTTCTCTGTCAACTTTTGCTTTCGCTTCCATTTCTGCCTTTAATTTTTTCATATCACTTTGATGCCTAAGATTCATTTCATGTTCTATCGTGGCTTTTCTCATTGCTTCTTGTTTGGCAATAGATTCCTCTTGTCTTCTCAAATTTTCATCGTTCATCCTTTGTTGTTGTATTAACTGGTCGTCATATCTTTTTCTAGCCAATTGATCTTGATACTCTGCACGCATTTGATGTTGTCTTGTTTCTTCCTGCAGTGTTTTCCGGCGTTCTTCACCTTCTACTCTTTTTTGTTCAGCTTTCATTTGCTCAATTCCAGCTTCATATTTTTTTAACTCAGCTTGTAACTCAGTTTGCCTAGTAGCTTCCTGAAGCTTTGATAATTCAAGTGCATCTTTGGCATGAGCTAGAATGTAAATATTTAAAATGTATAATATAATCATTAATTCATCCTAATAACAATATTTATTTTATTATTAAGTAGTTGAATTCCTATTAAAAATTATCAAAATAATAATTAATTTATCAAAATTATCAAAATAAATCCTTCTCTCCAAGATCTTAACTAATCAAACATGAGTCCAAAGTCTAACATTACTTAAAAAAAAACAAAATTTTCAGAAATCAGTAATCAAATAAATCAACATAATAAAATAATTAAAAAATCTCCAAATGTCATCGTAGCCAATATTAATTGATCATAATCATATAGTCATTAAATTAAAATCCCATATATGTTGCATCATTTAACAACTCTTAAGCTTTATACACAGCCAAAGCACATGGTTCATAGCCTAACCTCCACAAGGAGCGGTACCTTACGTAAGCTTACATAACCCGTAATACCATCAGGCCAAAGGAAAAAATTTCAATCAAGTTCAACATACCAGATCTTTCAAGTTCCTTAGCCGCATTAGCTGCTCGTTCCAAGGCACTTGAATCAAATCTGTAGGCCTCCATTTGACTCTTGGTCAACTTGGGAGGATCACCACCACCACCACCACCGCTGCTACCACCAGAACCACCGGCACCTGGAGGTGGTGGACCAATACCACCAAAATCTCCGGGTGGTGGAGGCTGGGGCTGCTTGTAATACGAGCCTAAGAGCCACGACATCCTGTGTCTCTTGGAGTTATTTGGCTATTCTGTGAAGATGAGGATAACTGCACGTTTACAACCGCACACTACTACACAAAAAAGCAAAAGTAGGATACCGGTTCGATGATATGACTGACGGTCGACGATCAGAACTGCATGTAAGCACGAGGTGCGCGGCGGTGCGCCGTCTGCTCTTTTGGAGCTACTGTTGCGCTACTCTTTTGCTTGTGAGTTGAATCTGCATTGTTGGTAAGATAGTAATTCTCAAAAATAATATCAGTCATTTTTTTGGAGTATTTTTTTAGATATATTTTTGTTAAATTGCTTATTTTTTATAATATATTTATTTATATTCTCTTTGAAATATTAATAAATAAATATATACCTATACAGATAATAATAATAAGTGAAAAACTTTTTGAATGAAATATGATTGAGAAAAAAAGCAAAATACTAATAAATTTTTTCAAAAATAGATAATATTGTTTGATAAATAATTGTACAAGTAATAAGATCCATGAAAAGTAGTCAAGTTTAAAGTGACTCGCTAGACCCGTTGCTTTTGTTTGCGGTAGTATTTTAACATTATGTCAGTAGTTTATTTTAGAAAATTGTAATAGTAGAAAGAAAAAAAGAGAGTCCAAAAAAAAATTATTCTAAGAGCCAATAATATATGCAGAGCGCGTGTTAAATAGTTCATCTATTTCTCAGCTCATGGGTCCTGAATTAATCTGAAATTTAGCAGATTGTTTTCTATGATCAAAAACAACATATATTTGTAAAGTTTTTATCAAAATCTGATCATTTTTATTTTGTTGAAAAACATTTTTAAATAATCCAAGCATTATTTTTTGAGTACGAAAGATTGGCTACGTTTGTTTTTAAAACTCGTCTTCGTGGCGCTACCGCGCCACTTATTTTCAAAGTCAATACCATCAAGTGTAAAACAAATATTATGCATACATATTATCTACTAATTAATCATTAATAATATGTAACACGTGTTGTTCAGGATACAATTTTTAAATTTAGGCATGCAATATTTATTTTTTTTTTCTTACACTTCCGTTTATTCAATTATAATATTTTTTACTTATTGCGCCGGAAAATATAACGATGGTAGCTATAAACATCAGTTTTCATTTGAATTTGTTTTTTTCTCTTTTTTAATTATAGTTTCAAATTTACCATTAATTCCAGAAATAAAAATTTACACGTGCTGTTAGTGATCACGAACTTAAATGGTGTTTTTGTTAAAACAATGATTACGAAAAAAAAAATGAAATAAATAGAAAAATTATTCTTATCGCTTACTCGTGTACGGATAATGTCAATAAATTAAATTTATTTAAGAGCTTAAAATTTGGTTGTAGTTTTTCTCTTTTTTTTTTGTACATAAAATTTTTTTAATCACATGCAGAAAGTCAATATAGGGGAAGATGGGGTATTTTGAGAAAAGTGGTTTTGTTTTGCCTGTAACTTTTTTGTTTTTTTATATTTTTATATCGGACAAAAAAAACCTTAATC